>JAOSBN010119056.1:0-19435 GCA_027563595.1 Erythroxylum suave | reverse complement strand
AGGTTTAATAGCTATTAAACTATCATAAAACTGACTAAAGATTGAATAACAATAAAGAATTTGAAATATGATTGTCCCGACTCAATGAAGAATATGAAGTTTAATTAAAAAAGAAATTGTTAAATGAAAATTATTTGATTAATTTTTTTTTTATAAAAATTATTAATTTATAAAAATGATCAATTAATTAAGAAACTGATCAATTTTTTAACAATAAGAATTATTAAAGAAAATCGAGCTAAAAATTTAAAAATGATCTAAAAAATTAGATAATTCAAAGTTTTAACTGAAAGGATGTAACACACCACTTTAATGGAACATGTGTTGGAACACCCATTAGACATTCGGGCACATGCCTTATGAAAGTGGCATGTTAGAGCGGTCACATTCCCTTTATATGGCATCATACATATAACATAAATGTCTAAAAGATCCACTCCTTATTCCATTATAAAACATGTTTACACTGTAGCATTTCATTATATAATCCACATGCATATAGTATCGAAAACATATAAGAGTTTAACACTTTTTACCACATTCTACATAGATGAGAAACTATACAAAAGATTCTAACTAAACTCCACAGTCTAAGTTGACCGACCTTTGAGCTATTTTTTGAATCCAAAAACGTATTACTAAACTTCCTCTAGAGTGTCTTTGAAGCTAAGTCTCCTCTCTCGTACCTAAAAATCAACATTATAATTTTGATGAGTTTTGCGAACTCAGTGAGTGAACCATCATCGATGTGCTCACTCATATAAAACACAAAACAATTCACAATTCAATTTTTACAATCAAATCACATCACAAATATTGAATATCACATCACATTTCATTTCAAAACAGTTCATTTCAAACCTTCAGATCATAGATATCAATTTGTATATGTAATGTACATGCGACTCACATTCATTGTTACTTTTTTATGATCAAGCACCATTTTAACTATCCCATATCCGCTGTAAATACCAGGCTCATTAACAATTGTCCCGTATCAGTTGTGGACACTGGGCTCATTTTAACAGTGAGTCTGTGGCTCTTTATACAAATTTTCTGAGCTTTAGGCTCTTTTTCACTGGCCCCTTCGATCACAACTTCATTTATCTGATCATACACTTCAATGTAATGAGATGCATCAATTAACATTATAGGCAGTTAATCATTTTCATTTAGTATACACATTCACCTTCACATTTTCATCAGACCTATGTTCGACATTCAACATAGTTGTTGAGAAAACTTATTTCTTTCAGATTCACATTTAATCAGAATACTCCCAATAAATTCCCAATTATTGAACTCCTCGGACTATTAATTCCTGAAATTATTACATTCACATCAATAATGGTTCAATAATTGCAATTTAAGCAAATACAATTGATCCTAGTGAGAAACATTTAGGTTACTCACAGTAAGCTTCAGATAGCTATTGCTTCAAGGTCCTAGCAATGTCTAGATTTTGGTGTTCTATTTGCAATTCTAAACCATGCAATACACACACATTTACACATTACTAATTTGCTCAATCATATAAGTATTCAATCACACACATATGTAGATTTGTTAGCATGCTCAATGACTTTCCCAAGTATGTGTTCCTAAATCATAAGTCTTGATCATTCAAACATTATCATTTGCATATGTCTAGCTTACACTTAAGTTTATACCTCAAATGACTTGATTATTCTAATTTCATCAATCAATCATTCACCAAGTCATTTTAATAACATTAATTAATCTAAGTTCATTTTAATCCTTATTTAAGTCCAAATACACCATAGGAAAGTACCTTAGCTTTAGTTGTTTCAAACATCACTTAAAAGACACATTTCACTTTTTATGCTAGCCTACAATCATGGTAGACCTTCCCACGATCGTGACATAAGCTTGTGCAATAGGCCACAACTGTGGGGACTATGCCACGATCATGATAGAATGCAAATAACTAGGCCATATCATGCACTAAAGGCCACAATCGTGCTCTACCTTTCTTCCTTCATTTCTCCACGAATTCTACATACTTAAAAACATCACTAATACTCCAAATTTTCCAGAATTCATGTATATTTATGCAATCTCATTTCATGATAATCTAAGTACCATATTTGTTAAATTAAATCTCATAAAAATCTACTCAATTGATTTATTATGATTCACTTTATACCATTTCTTCTTATATCCAACACATCATTTACATAGTTCATCATTTTCTACTTCATTTCCTCTTCATTATCACCTCAATTCTAACTCCAAATCATCCATAAAACAATCTGTAAATTTTGGTTTATCTTTGATATAAAAATAGAACATAACATCATCATTCTTTAGCATTCATAAATCCTAGTTCCTCTCATTTGAAAACATTACACAAACACCTTTCTTAAGAATAAATTTGACCTTCATTATACCTTCAATCCCAATCTATTTCATCTATATAACAACTTATAATTCATGGTTTTCATACTCTCAAAAATAGAACATAAGCACATACATTTATTCATCAATTTTAACATATTTTTATACACCATTTACACTATCAATCCATCTAAAAAACATCCTTATAACAATTCATAAATTATTACTCACCATATACATAAAAACAAGACACAAACATATCTCTTCGTTTATCAACTTTTAACTCTCATTCAAACACCATTTTCATGATCATACCATCTCTAAACTATCATCATATATGTTTCATTTGAAAAACCATGTAGAACTATAATATAATTACTTGTTTTATCTCAAAACGCTTCTCAATCATCAAGTAACCCTATCTCTAAGCATACACGATCTTTACAAATTTAAGGTAGAATATGCTGGTTTTATCAACATAAAGAAGACAACAAGTTGTTGTAGCGATAAGATGAAAGATGGTGATAAAAACTCAAGATAGTGACTTAACCTAACTTTCCATGCATTTCATGATCATAATTCACATCAGATCAAAATTCAAGACATATAAATTCATAATCCACATCATAATCATTTTAAATTTTTCATACCCAAAGAGATATCAATTGAGTGTATATAAAGTATTTACAATATTTACAATCAATATTCACGTGTGCATGCTAATGATATGCATATGAACGCAATGCATTTCACTTGTTCTCTATGTTATTTCTCATGTATAGTGGTATAGGACCTTATGTCCTAACCCTTAGTATGGCAAACGGGATATTACAATTCTTCCCCTCTTAAGAAATTTCATTCCCTAAATTCTTACCTGATTGATCAAATTAATGGGGGTATTGATTCTTCATGTTCTCCTTCATTTCCCATGTAGCTTTTTCTCTCGAATGATTCTTCTAAAGGACTTTCACCAATAGGATCACTCGATGTTTCAATTGCTTCATATGGTAGCCCACTATCTTTACCAGTTCTTCAAACAACTTAGACTACTTGCAACTTCAACCTCTTGAGCTGGCAATATATGTGTCGGATTAGATCAATACCTTCTGAGCATACTCATATGAAACATATTGTGTATCTGAGACATCTTTAGTGATAAGGCTAAATTTTAAGCCAATGGTCTAACCCTCTCTGTAATCTCATACGGACCATTGTATCTAGGGCTTAGCTTACCCTTTTTACCTAACCTCAACACTCCTGACCAAGGTGATACTCTTAAAAACACCCAATCTCCTACTCGATACTCCATATCCCTTTAGTGTTGATCTACATAACTCATTTGTCTATCTTGTGTCACTTTAATTCTATTTTAGATCAGTTTAACCCATGATGAAATGCATAATGTTCCTCTCCCATTTCTACTCAAGAATAGGTAACGACTATAGCTTCCTTACCAGAGCCTGATGTTCTGCCTTAATCTATTGGCATGTTAAACATTTAGCCACTCGTTTCTTCATCCCTGGCCACTAGAAATGTTGTTTCAATGTATTATACATCTTGGTAATACCAAGATGTATAGCATAGGCTGCTATGTGTGCTTCTTCAAAAATCTCCTTTCTTAATTCATCCACATCAACATATCACTTCTCAATTGAAACTCAGGATTCAAATTCACCTTCAACTTCTCAGTAAGTTTCACAATTTTTGGATCTTTTTTTTTGGCTTTCTTAATTCTTTCATATAACATCAGCTTAAGCTTTAATGTGGCTATCAATATTTCATTCTGCCTTAAATTCAATTCAAGATTCAATGCTCTTATTTAAACTAGGTGTGGTGACCTTGATATCTGCATTTGTACCACACTGCTATCAAATTTTCTCCTTAATGCATCAGCTACCACATGAGCTTTACTAAGATGATACTCAATTGTGCAATCAAAATCTTTTAGTAGTTCAATCCATCGTCTCTGACTCATATTCAACATTTTATGACTCAATAGGTACCTCAAACTCTTATAATCAATATATATATGAAACGTCTCATCATATAAATAATATCTCCAAATCTTCAAAGCAAATACCACTGCAGTAAGTTTTAGATCATCAACTGCATAGTTAAACTCCTGAGACTTTAATTGTCTTGATACATAAATAATCACTTTACTCTGCTACATCAAAACACATCCTAACCCCTGGTGTGAAGTATCACTATACACGATATATCCATCAAGTCAGATGGAATAGCTAATACCGGTACTATAGTTAACCGATATTTTAATTCCTCAAAACTCCTTTGATATTTATCAGTCCATCTGAATGGTACATTGTTCCTTAGAAGTTTTGTCAAAGGGGCTGAGATCAATGACAACCCCTCAACAAACCTTTTGTAGTATCTAGCTAATCTAAGAAAACTCCAAATATCTAACACATTTCTCAGAGTTTCCCTCTTCATCACTGCTTCAACTTTCTTTAGATCAACTTGTACACCCTGTCTAGTACTATTGACCTAAAAATACTACTTGATCAAGAAAAAATTCACACTTACTGAACTTGGCATACAATTGGTTTTCTCTCTTTATCCATATGATTAACCTTAAGTGTTCAACATGTTCCTCTTTTCTTTTCAAATACATCAAAATATCATCAATGAACACAATGACAAAGTGAGCTAAATAAGGTTGGAATACCTTATTCATCAATGCCATAAAAGCAGCTAGAGCATTTGTTAACCGAAATGGCATCACTAAAAACTCAAAATGTCTATATCTGCTCCTGAATGCGCTCTTTAGTAAACCAGCCTCTACTATCTTCAACTAATAGTGCCCTTATATCAAGTCTAGCTTCGTGAATACCTGAGCTCCCTGCAACTGATCAAGTAAGTCATCTATCCTCGGTAACGGGTACTTATTCTTCACTATCACCTGATTCAGTTGCCTATAATCAATACACAATCTTAGAGTCTCATCTTTCTTCTTTACAAATAAGATTGGGGCTCCCTAGGGTGACACACTGGTTCTGATAAAACCCCTATCCAACAGCTCCTATTACTGGTTCTGATAAAACCCTATCCAACATCTCCTATTACTAAGCCTTAAGTTCCTTAAGTTCTACAGGTGTCATCCTATATGGGGAAATAGATATAGGAACAGTACATGGAACAAGGTTAATAACAAATTCCGTCTCCCTATTTAGGGGTAAACCAGATAACTCAATAGGAAACACATCTAGGAATTCCCTAACAACTGGAATATCTTGTATCGACTACTCAGTATGGATATCAACTACATAGGATAAATAAGCCTCACATTCACCTCGAATCAATCTCATAGCACTTATTGACGATTTTAATTTGGCTAACACTGCTTGACTAACACCTCGAAGGATTACTCTTGGATGATTAAGAGATTCAAGAACTATCTCTTTAATATAACAATTCATTACAACCCTATGAGCAATAAGCCAATCCATACCTAGGATGAGGTCTATCTCACTTAACTACAATACAATCAGATATGCTTCTAGCTCTACCTGATTAACTAGAATCATACACCCCTTACATACTTCTCATATCACTATAGTACTACCTATATGTGCACTCACTTTTAAACCATATTTGAACATCTCCTTATCACAATGCAGTTTAGATAACAGATGCGGTGTGACAAATGAATGTGTAGATCTTAGATCTACCAATGCAAATACTTCATAGTTAAAGAAATTTAACACACCTGCACGACTTCTGGAGAGTTATGAGCCTCCTATCTAGTGATAACATAAATCCTGGCCTGAGACTGTGGTTGATTACTCCACACCTTAATCTTGATAGTAGGACCAGCTAAACTCACTCTTCCCTTACCTATGTCTCTCTATTCTGATCCACTTGCTCTGCTCTATTAGCAGTTGTCTCAGTCACTGTTCCTCCTCTCATTCCAGACTTTACTCCAAAAAGTAAAGGACAATCTTTCATCTGATGTTCAAAGGAGCCACAATGAAGGCAAGCTCCTACCATCTTCCAACATTCCCCACTATGTTTCTTCCCATAGTGTTCACAATTAGGCATCTTCCAAGATATTATACCTCTTCCATTACCAGTTTGTGCAAAATTGTCACTCGGTATAAATCCTAGCTGTCTTGATCTGGTCTGAGATCGGAACAATCTATTCTGGCGCTTACCAAACCTTCTACCAGAATCAACCTAAGACTCACCAGGTCTCTTCATTTGAAACTCTTGTCTATAGTCTCCCTGACCATCTTTCAACAACTGTTCTATTTGGATCGAGGCAACTCTTAACTTAGAAAAACTGCTCAAATTTGTAATAGCTAGTCTTATCCTTATCTCTATATTTAGCCCATCTTCAATCTGTATACACTTGTCCTCCTAAGTAGGAATCAATGCAGTAGCATATCCCATCAACTCATTGAATTGTATCTCATACTCAACCACTGTGAGACTGCTTTGCTTCAGATCTAAGAACTCTTTCATTTTCCTATCCTGGTAGATCTTTGACAAATAATTCTACTTAAAGACTTTCAAAAAGTCTTCCCACTTTAAATTACAAGGCTTGGTGGTACTACCTGAAACAATCTTCCACCATTAGTAAGTTAGACCTTGTAGTAGTGAGACTACTTAGTCAATCCTTTCATCTCACTCACAGTCCATCTAATCTAACACTCTTTCTGTCCTTGATCGCATGTTTTTGATATGACAAAGTTTTAACAATAAACCTTGATATTCTACAAGCGCACAAGTCAATCACGTAGTATCTAAGGTGTCGATCCCATAAAGAGGGTTAACTTAATCCTAAAATCTAAGCCCAAACAATTCGCAATAATTCAAAATGAACAAAACTAATATAAAAAATTATTTCAATCACATAATCTAAATTCAAGAATCAATTATAAAACTATTCACAAAATAGCAGATGCAATGCCAAATTAAGAATCAACCTAAAGAACTACCAATTGAGAGAAAGGGGAATTTCATCTGATGTTAATGAAAACCTAACTACTTATGAATTAGTGGATTACAAATTCTAAACTGGCGTAGGGTTGAATACTATCTCTTAAGTTATAGCCATTAACATACAAAATCTACATCTAAGGGCTTTGAACTAAATATACAGATTAATCCAGATCTAAGTGTTAATTTATTTACCCTTATCAATTGCACACACGCATTAATAATTATTTAGTCATTCAGACTCTGTAACTACTCGTAAGTACATTTTCATGAAAATTCAAGCTACTAAAAGTCGGTAGGTTTTTATTAAAAAAACACTTTACTTATTTATTTATTTATTTAAACAAGGACCTAGTCTTTTACTCGAAGGCAAACATTAGTGATGAATGTCAATCAAGTTACTCAACTAAGTCATTTTCATTTAACTACTTGGTTAGAACGTCATTGTAGCTTTTTCACATGGAGGCACACATTTGTGATGCGTGTCAATTTGGTTACTCAACTATATCACATTCTCAACTAGTTACTAGCTCTATTCATAACCTGAAGGCCAATGGAATAGTTAATTTAGCCAAAAAAATTTATTATTGCCTACGTTGTTGTTTTAGCTTCTCGTTTCCATAAAAGATACTAGGAAAGTTACTTAAATTGAAAGGCCTTAAATTATGAATGAGTGTGACAATTTAGAGGGTGACAAACTTGCACTAAGTCCTAATTAAGTTGTATAGTTATCCAAAGACCCTAATTCACTAATTTTACTAGCTAATGATTCTACACAACCCAATAGACTGTGATAAAAATTAAATCAATTCCAATCCATCTATGCCATTGATTCATTCACACAATTCACAAAATGTAACCTAACAACTATCATACAATATGCAAAATCACATTCAAAGAAAAACACATAACCCTCTCCACACTTAACCAACACATTGTCCTCATTGTGAGAAAAGAAGACAAAACACATAAGGAAAGAAGAAACATAAAAAAGAATAAAAATAAAAATGAAAAATAAATTAAAAAGGAAAGGAGGTTTAGACAAAGTCTCATAGAGATGGAGACAAGGATGGTGTTGGAGATGCTCTAAGCCTCAAAATATTGATGGATCTGACAGATATCTCATCATTGGCATTGTTGTGTTTGGGTCATTTCCTTCATCATTTTGGAGTTCTCTGTAAGTGTATCAATAACTGCCTTGTTGTTTGCAGAGATTGCATCCAAGACTTTCTTCCAACCTTGTTCTTCTATTTCTTCCTCCTCCTCAGACTCTTCAGCAGTTGAGTCCTCTTCAGCCTGCTGAGGTGGAGCTGTACTTAAACTTGCCTGACTAGCCCTAATTCCCGACAATAGTGCCAAAAACTTGATTGCAGGTTTTCAATATAAAAAAGTTTTAATAATAAACCTCGATATTACACAATCGTATGGGTTGTTTGTTTATTACCTAAGGTGTCGATCCCACGAGGAGTGTTAATCTAATCTAAAAATCTAAGGCTAAACAATTCACAATAATTTGAAATGAACAAAATTAAAACAAGAAATTATTTCAATCACACAATCCAAATTCAAAAATCAATTATGAAAATATTCACAAAATAATATATGCAACACTAAATAAAGATTTATCCTAAAGAACTACCAATTAAGAGAAAGGGGAATTTTATCTGACAATGATGAAAACCTAACTGCTTATGAATTATTAGATTACCGATTCTAGACAGTATTAGGGTTGATTACTCTCTCTCGAGTTATAACTATTTACCCTAATTTATAAACCCTAATTAGATTATGATAATTGCAATCTCTCCATTAACACTCTATCCAAAACATAATTTAGATCTAATGTTGTCCTAAACTATCGAAAACTTATGCAAGATCTCTCTTTATGCAAATTTACCGATTCAATTTAATTCTCGTTCTATTAAATTACCTAACTCTAGTTAGCCTAATTTAATGAATTTTCACTTGATTCACCCTCTCAGTTTATCACCGAATTATGCAAGAGCAAAATTTAAATCACAAATAATCCAATAAAAAACACAATCAATCAAATTTTCATTAAATCAAAGATAAAATAACCTAAAGGTGAGTTTAGACAATCCTCAACATTCAACAATTCTATCATCAACGGCTAACTTAATTCCATACAATCCCAAAATTGAAATCAAACCAAAAATTGACTCGGAATGGATGACAAAGGCAACAAAGATGGGAAACCTCCTATTCTAGGAAGTACTTTACGTAGGCTTCTTCTCCATGTCTCTCTTCCTTCTTCTCTTTCTCAATCTCTCGAAGAACTTTTTATGGTTTCTCAATTGATAGCTGATGCAAAAGGTCCCTACTTTTGTTCTTCTTGTTCTTTAAATACTTTTTTTGTTTGATGCAACCTAGATTTCTTTCAGGGTCGAAAAAGTCTAAAAAATCCCTTAAAACTTGACGTTTTTACCTATTTTCACATCCGTACGATGTAGGCCACAATTATGGCCTTATATGTCATGATTGTGGGCCTGATCTTAGCTTTCTGTCACGATCAGGTTGTGTCATAGTCTTCTATCATGATTGTGGCATAGGCCACAATCGTGGGTTAGCTCCAATGCTTCTGTCACGATTATAACCCATTGTGTCATAATCATGGGCCATTATTTTAGCTCAAATATCTCCATAACTTCTCCGTTCTTTAATGTTGACCCTTAAACATTAACAAACAAATCAAGGTACCTAAAAAACATAACCTTTAAGCTCAAAAACTTGTATTAACCAATAAAAACAATTAAACACACAAACTAACACAATTCTAACCTAAACACATACTAAACAATTAGATTCGGATTTAATACGTAATAACTTAAGCCCTAAAACATGTTGCAATTCAAACTTATCAGTCTTTTCTAATCATACCTCTACCTCAGCAGGGTCTGTACTTCTGTAGAAGTCCACAACCCCCTACTTTCTGAGTTTATCATACCTCCTTTCTCTCCTCTTAGGGATTCTCATAGGCATTCGATCAAATTGAGGTATAGGAGATTTTCTATTGGCTTCTACAAACTCTAGGTCAGCTAATTCTTCAACTTGATCACTTATAGCGGATGGCTTATAATAAACAATAATCTTGATTTCCATCAGAATCTCTCACTATATATCATGTTTGTATTCTTATATCTATCCCTTTGGATGTCAAACCATGCTCTGGTACGAAAACCTGTAATACACTACTTTTACGAAGCATGTGCCGGAACATCCATCGGACATTTGGGCACATGCCTATGAAAGAAGTATGTTAGAGCAGTCACATTCACTTATATGACAACATACATATAACATAAATGTCCAAAAGATCAACCCCTCATCCCATTATAAAATATTTTTACATTGTAGAATTTCACTATATAATGTGCTCACTCGTATAAAATACAGAACAATTCATAGTTCAATTTTTGCAATCAAATCACATCACAAATACAAAATATCACATCTTTCATTCTATAACAGTTCATTTCAAACCTTTAAATCATAGATATCCATTTGTATATGCAATGTATATGTCACTCACTTTCACCATTACTTTGTTATGACCGAGCGCCTTTTTAACTGTCCCATATCCGTTGTAGATACTAGGTTCATTTTAATAGTGAGCCTGTAGCTATACACATTTTTTGAGCTTTAAGCTCTTTTTCACTAGCCACTCTAGTCACAACTTCTTTTATCTAACCATGCATTTAAATGTAATAAGATGCATCAATTCACATTATATGCAATCAATCATTTTCATTTAGTATACATATTTACTTTCACATTTTCAATAGACCTAAGTCCTACATTTAAAATATTTATTGAGAACACTTCTTTCTTTTATATTCACATTCAATTAGAACACTTCCAATACATTTCCAATTATTAAACTTCTAGAACTATTAATGTCCGAAATTATCACGTTCACATCAATAACAGTTCAATAATTGAAATTTAAGCAAATACAATTGATCTTGGTGAGAAACATCTAGGTTACTCACAGTAAGCACCAGATAGTTATTGCCTCAACGTCCTAGCAATGTCTAGATGTTAGTGTTCTATTTACGCTTCTAAACCATGCAATACACACACATTTACACATTACTAATTTTCTCAATCATACAAGTATTCAATCACACACATATGTATATGTGTTATGTACAATGCATGCTTAATAACTTTCCCAAGTATGTGTTCCTAAATCATAAGTCCTGATCATTCAAACATTATCATTTGTATATGTCTAGCTTACATTTAAGTTTATACCTCAAATGGACTTGATTATTCTAATTTCATCAATCAATCATTCGCCAATATTATTCTAATAACATTAATCAAACTAAGTTCATTTCAAGCCTCATTTAAGTCTAAATACACCATAGGAAAGTACTTTAACATTGGTTATTTCAAACATCACTTAAAAGACACATGTCACTTTTTATGCTAGCCTACAATCATGGTGGACCTTCCCACCATTGTTACAAAAGCTTATGCAACATGCCATGACCTTAGGGTCTACACCACAATCGTTACAGAACCTAAATAACTAAGCCAAGATAGTGCATTGAAGGCCATGATCTTGCTCTACCTTTCTTCCTTCATTTCTCTACAAATTCTACACACTTAAAAACTTCACTAACACTCCAAGTTTTCTAGAATTCATGTCTATTTATACACCCTCATTTCAGGCTAATATAACTACCATATTGGTTACATTAAATCTCTTAAAAATCTACTCAATTGATTCATTATCATTCACTTTATACCATTTCATCCTATATTCATCACATCAAATACACAGTTCATCATTTTCTACATCATTTCCTCTTCATTATCACCCCAATTATAACTCCAAATCATCCATAAAACAATCTATAAATTTTGGTTTATCTTTTATATAAAAATAGAACATAACATCATCATTCTTTATCATTCATAAATCCTAGTCCCTCTCATTTCAGAACATTACATGAATACCTTTCTTAAGAATAAATTTGACCTTCATTATACCCTAAATCCCAATCTATTTCATCTATATAACAACTTATAATTCATGGTTTTCATACTCTCAAAAATAAAACACAAACACATACATTTATTCATCAATTTTCAACACATTTTTATACAACATTTACACTATCAATCCATCTCAAAAACATCCTTATAACAATTCATAATTATTACTCACCATATACACAAAAACAAGGCACAAACACATCTCTTCGTTCATCAACTTTTAACTCTCATTTAAACACCATTTTCATGATCATCCCATCTCTAAACTATCATCATATATGTTTCATTTAAAAAACCACGTGGAACCATAATATAATTACTTGTTTTATCTCAAAACCCTTCTCAATCATCAAGTAACCCTATCTCCAAGCATACATGATCTTCATAAATTTAAGGTAGAATATTCTAGGTTTTCATCAACATAAAGAAAACAATAAGTTATTGTAGCGATAAGATGAAAGATGGTGATAAAAACTCAAGATAGTGAGTTAACCTAACTTTCCATGCATTTCATGATCATCATCTTTTAAGAAGGAAAGATAGTAACAAGATGAAGAAGATAACAATGGTCTTGGACTGGCAAGTATAGGAATTTGACAAAAATCAATGATTGTGACAGTGAGAGCAGTTGTCGTAAGTGAAGAAGAGAGAAAATGAAGAAGATGAGAGCATTATGTGAAAATGAAAGACAATAAAAGGTTGGTCTTTCAAATGAGAGAGTCATGAGTGAACAGTAGTACTTATCACTTATCACTTATCACTTGTCATCTTTTTATGCCACTTGTCAACAAAACCCTAAAGCCATGTATTACTCATTTCTACTACCACGAATCAATTTGTATTACCACTTGGCAACTTTTCTAGTCCAAAAATACATATGAATTTCATAAATCTCTCAATTGTAACAAATAAATTCCAAATTAATAATTGAAACCCTCAGATCAAAATTCAAGACATAAAAATTCATAATTCACATCATAACCATTTTAAATCGTTCATACCCCAGGAAATGTCAATTGAATGCATACACATTATTTGCAATGTGTGCAATCAATATTCATGTGTGTATGCCAATGATATGCGTATGAATGCAATGCATTTCACTTATTCTCTATGCTATTTCTTATGTATAGTGGTTTAGGACCTTATGTCCTAACCCTTAGTATTAAAAATGGGATATTACAAAAGACTTATCCTAAAATTTCCCTTCTAGAACCTAAGTGGAGCCCTTTTGGTAACCCTAAAGTAGCCCTCTAATTAATATCTAACTCAACTAAAGGGTCTCGTAAAGTGAGTCATTCAAATATTAAAAACCTTGTATACTCTACATGTTAAAAGTAATCAAAATAGTGGGAAAACTTTTTCTCAAATTGTTTTATTGAAAATTTGGGCAGCATAATAACTGCTTTTTAAGATTCCTAAACTTCAAAAACCTCCATGGTACATTTTAAAACACTTCTAATACTTCATATACCATCTGAACCTCTAAAATGGGACCTCAGGTCTACATTACAATCCCATTACAAGCAATCACAAACATACAATTTTTAACATTTTAAAAACATCATTGAGGATCAAAGCCCTTATAGTTCATTAAAAAAAAGATATTTACAATCTCGGAATTATTTATAGAATCACACTTTTAAACCCTTTCTAAAGTAATTTAAAACATATATATAAGTAACTAAGTCAATTTCATGCAAACACATAAAAAGATAAGATAAGCACAACAACACTTAACAATAAAACTAATCCTGCAATGGAGTCCTATTTACTGTAGCACTTGTACACATACCTGGGGTGGTTTGTTTAAAAACATAAAAGTAAAGGTGAGCTAAACCAGTCTAGTGAATGTACTTAGTTTACAAAAATAATGAACTTTTTATAACAACATAACTGTAATATTCCCATCCAATCATAAAGATCATGGTAAAGCATTTTTTATAACAATTTATTCATGCATCATCAAATTTGGTAATAACATATCATTTTATATGAAATATTATTCCAAACTGCTTTTTGACATTAAACTCATAATATACAAGTTTTCATTTTCCTTTTTTTCTTTAAACAATAAACAGTGGGGGCAATAAGTTTTCTGAAAACTTTTATACTAAAAATAAGTCAATCATTAGAATTGGTATTATACAGTACCTCTCAAATCACTTTTAAAAATAAATAATAGCGGTGTTATTATTAAATGACTTTTCTTATTCAACATAGTCCACCACTAATTTCCTTACCATATAGTACACTGGGCCTAAAGTCACGGAATTGGCTTTACATTGCTTACCCGCAAATGTTTAACCACTATTTAGGGAGCTAGTTCTACATTGCTCATTAGCCACTATAAATCAATAGTTATGAAGTTGGTTTTACATTGCTTATCCGTAACTAGTCACAGAGCTATTCTTACATCGCTTACTCATGACTAGTTAGCCGCTATTGATAGAGCTGGTTCTGAATATCTTACCTATAATAGGTTAACAACTACAAACTGATACAGTAATATGCATAAAGTCTAACAATGTACCATAGGCAAAATCAACTTATACTTTTTCAATTTAGCCTATTTACGAAATCAATTATGGGAGGATTCATAATCATTCAATTGAATAAAATAAATTTAAAGTACACTCACATGTCATCAACTCTTTTGCATAAAATTTGTTCATATAAAATAATTAAAATATACTTACAACTTGCTAGTTTCCTTTTCACTACTTCAAAACCCTTTAGTTGGTTTTGTTTTTTATCTGTAAACCTAATATGAATACATTCAACTTCTTAACACATTTTCCAATCAAATATACCATAAACTATGCCAACTTCATTACTTTCCACCTATACTCCGTATACTAAATTTTCTCTAAATAACAACATAACACTTCATTTAATAATTCTGATACCACAAATACACTTAATAACCATCCTTAATCATATCCACGTGATCATTACATCATAATCAAGCTTTTATACCAAAAATGCCTTAAGGCTAAACTTAACATATTTAACATTAAACTTTTCTAGTTCAATTCCATTTGATTACTGACACTTATGCTACACCAAAATAAGGAGGTTTTAGACGCTTATTCCTAGATACATCTAACAATTGTCTTAAATAATCTAAGAAATGGTGGAGTCTTTAGACATTTATTTAAGACAGCAAAATTTGTCTAAAAATATACTAAAAAAGAGTCTAAAACTTCTAAGATTTCCAATTAACAGGACAAGAATTGACACCTTTTGTAATTTGTAGCAAGTATGCATCTAGGAATAACAATTAATTAATGTCAAAAGGAAGTAATTAATCTAAAATAATAATAAAGCAAACACTTTCGTTCAAATTAGTAAATGAAGCAAAAGTAAATCTTAAACAATTTGATATGGTGACACCTCGCATATTTAGGCCATCGTCTTTTTCGTCGGAAAAAACTGCCACACAAGATCTCACCCTCCCTTCCTCCACTGCAAATTGACGTCTCTAGAAATCTCTCCTTAACTATAATTGTCATCTTCCTTGATTGGCAGCATTCCTAGAATCGAACACTGAGTTCCTTGAGAGCTAAAACAATGTCCTCTCCAACGATGATAGTCTTGAAGAGTGGTGAAAAGACGGAGCACGAAGTGAGTAGGACGGTGGAATTGAAGTCGGTGATGATCAAGTACCATATAGATGTCGATCTTGGTGTCAGCACCATTTCTATCGCCAATATCAACAGCCACATACTTGACAAGGTGGTTCATTACTGCATCAAGCACATGGGCGCTGCCCTTAACCCTCAAAACCAAAACCCTAACGAGGTCGCTGAGGATCTTAGGCAATGGGATGCTAATTTTCTAGATGTTAACGATGTCACTCTCTTCAAGCTCCTGGTAGTTAGTTCATTCACATTATTAAAATTTGGACAAAAAAGATTTTTGGTTCGATTATACAATAACGAAGAAAATGCATTTATGCTTTTTTTCCCCCTTTTTAGGTACTCACTCCTCAAAATTGTTTGATTTTACAATAATGGCAAAGTGATGGAGTTGCCATCGGTTGAAATGAAAGAGAACGACGTTTGCATTAGAATTTGGCTGCTCCGATCAATCCCTCTAATATTAATCGGATTGAAGATTCTGTTTTTCTTCACTTATTGTCTATTTATTTTCTTCCTGACTTACTTTTAAGTCATCCCAAGTTAATTCTAATTGTCTGAGTAATACAGATTGTTGAATCATAGAAAATTTTGCAACTTTACTATGTAGAAATTTGTTCTTTGTTCTGTGTTACTACATTTTAGTACTTTTGATGATGTTATCATTTTCAATATGTAATATGTGGCAACTATGATGCTCTGATAAAGTAGTCACCCGTGCCTGCAGTTGAATGATATGAAGGTGTAGGGAAGGTGTATTCTTTAGGGTCAGCTATCAAGGATCTACTCCAGCTGATTAGGTCATCTCGTCGCCACCCTCTTCTGGTATGTTGCACTAGATCTCCTTATGTTGGCCATTCATGCTTGGGCTAGTGTTAATAAGAGACCATCATGTGTTTCCAAATTTGTTACTTCAAACTATTGACACAATTCACCTAGTTAATTGTTATTTAGTAAACGGTTTCTGATCTATATTGTTATATTGTAAAAATATGATTCATGTGGAGGTATAAAACTAAAGTTTCTTTGACCAATTTGATGTGAATTTTCACAAGGAAGATGAAACCTAGATTTCCTGAGCATTTGTTCCATTTTAGGAGTATTTCTGTATAGAAAGGTATCCTAAAATAATTGCATATTGTAAAGATAAATAGTTAATGAATTATCAAGTTTGATGTTAGTAGATATTGAGATCAGTATCCATATTATTATTGGCAAATATGAGATGTTATCAAGTGTGATCTTGAACACCTAAAATATCTATAGAATGCACAAGTCAAAGTGGTTGCTTGTTTTGAAATTTTTTTCTTACAAACTGATTTTTCTATTAAGGAATATGGTAGGCTTATGTTTTTAAAGCACAAACTGTCTGGCACAAGATCAATAAGGATTCTTTGTTGAATATGCTACAATAGTTACTATTAATCCTTTGACTGCTTTAAGAATGCTTGAAGACTTCACAACTCTGAATTCAGGTGCTGCCACACCTACAGTCCGAAAAATTATTGTTACCTTTTACTTGTTTTATGCTTTCCTCTGATATTACAGGGTATGAGCAGGAGACTCTATTGTGCAAAATAGGGCCACAAGTATAGTAAGACAATGAAAAAATCCAACTTACAAAATACTGTGGCATTCATAGTATTAATATAATAAGGGGCAGGTGCAGTTGATCTGAGACAAAATAGTATGCATCTAAAATCTTTTCCCTTCTATATGATAGCTACCTTCAATTTTCTTTAAGTGGATGTTTGATACAGAAAAAAAAAGGCCATGAAACTCTTGCAATATGGAAATATTTTGAATTTTTGTTATCTTATATTGCATTATTGCTTGCATTCCTATTATTATGTGTGAGTATAAAGACAATGTATCCCTGAGCTTTACCCTAAAAGAAAAGATTGCTTTTAAAAGAAAAACAAATAGGTGGTAGTGAATGAGTGGCGTGGAGCCAATTTTGATGGATGAGCCTAAATCAAATAAATATTTGACTTGTCAATGTCCAATAGTATTGTGTGTTATGCTTATATTTTCAGTGCTAATAAATGAATGATACCTTTTTTTATGATACAAAGTAATGGTCAACTGGCATGGGGTTATGCTCTGGGTGCAATTGTAGAGGAAGAGTCTAGCCCTTATGCTTCTAGCTACTTTCGTTATTTAGTTATGGACATACACGTAGCCAAAAATCGATTTAGCTACTTTCATTATTTGGGAGAGCAACTGCATATAAATCTATGTACTCCATACATTTATATTTTAATTGCATATTTTTTCAGCTAATTTGTGCTATTATATACATATAAATCTGTGTAATATAATATTTGTTAACAAAAGTGTTAATTTATTATAATAATATGCAAATACATATTTTAGATTAATTTGTAAAATTTATTATAATAATATGCATGTGAGTGATCGTTAAAAAAATGCACAAAGTAAATTATAAGCTTATTTTTTTACTAAAAAATGATAGAGTTTTTTGACGTTAAAATATTGTCTAAAAGTGAAAAATATTTACGGAGAAAAGCATTTAAAAGCTTACATAAATCGTCAAAAATAGCATTTATATGTCTAAGAAAACCATTGAAAATGTATTTTTTCGACGCACTTATGTGTAAATAGATTTTCGACGCTTAGATACTTTAAAAATGTATGTTTTTCGACAAATCTATGTGTAAGAAAATCGTCAAGAATAGTTTTTATGACATTTTTTAAGCATTATAAAGCGTCTAAAATTATTTTTAAGATGCAAAAAAGTATCTAAAACTTCACCTTTTTGTGTCTTTAAACTTTATATTTAAAAACCAATTCAAATTCACTTCCATGACATTTTAATACACACATTTAAGTCATAAAATTTTATTAACAATTTTTTTTTATAAAATCAAGCACTCTAGGATGAATTTCTACCAAAACCAATTACAAATTGATACTTTTTCATTTCTTTACTTCACTATAATCAAAAGCATGTTATAAATACCATAAAACATCAAAATAGGAGATTGAATCATATCACATTAACAACCCTAGGCATGGCCAAAAACTCATCCAAATATTTCCATGGCTTTTCTTTCATTCTTTCGTCATTAAACTAACTTCCAAATGTCATTCATTAATCTTAAATCATCAAATGACAAAATAAAACAATTTAGGCAATATACTTCACTTTTGACCAAGTTTGACCAAGGCTTCACACTTTAGATCTTCTTGATTTTCTTCTAACAATTGCTTCCAATGTTGATATTACATCAAAAGGATGTAATCAAACCATTAAAGCCAAATCTAAACTATAATACAACAAACTCAATTTTCACCAAAACTAGCAAATGTACCTACCCATTTTCTTCTTCCTCTTCACTTGGATGGCTATTTAACCTGATGGGATGCTTTTAAAGTTTTCAAATGGGTTTAAAATCATCAATACTCGTTAATTTCCAAAAAAGGCATTT
>JAOSBN010118967.1:0-34953 GCA_027563595.1 Erythroxylum suave | reverse complement strand
TGCACATGTATGAAATGAATTATGTACAATGCATGTTCATGACAATCCCGGGTATCCTTCCATCAAGGTTATCACAATCACAATCAATTATCAAACTCACTTAACTAGCGTTGTCCGTAGGGTTTATACCTCAACAACCCATTTGAATCCAATTTCATAACCTAATGAGCCATTTCAGATTTTTCTCTAAACTCTAACTTTCAAGTCTACTATTCACATTAAATTAGAGAGTACAATTGATATAATTTGATCATATAAGCAGAAAGCAGACGAAGCAAAAGTAGACAAAGTAGAAGCAGACGAAGTAGAAAGCATACGAAGCAGGAAGCAGACGAATATTCAAAACACAGACGATGGTTAAACGTAGACGAAATGACAATCACATACGATATGTCAAAAGACAGACGAAGTGTTTAAAGGTAGACGAAATATAAAAAGGCAGAAGAAGTGAAACACAGACGATAAGTGGTCAACATAGACGAAGGGAAGTCAACCACAGACAATATGAAACATAAACGATAGGTGGTCAACACAGACGAAGGAAAGTCATCCACAGATGATATGAAACACAGACGATAGGTGGTCAACACAGACGAAGGAAAGTCAACCACAGACGATAAAAAACACAGACGATAGGTGGTCAACTTAAGACAAATAAAAGTCAACCACAGACGATAAGAAAAACAGACGATAAGTGGTCAGCTTAAGACGAAGAAAAGTCAACCACAGACGATAAGAAACACAGACGATAGGTGGTCAACTTCAGATGAAGAAAAGTCAACCCCAGACGATATGAAACACAGACAATAAGTGGTCAACTTAAGACGAATAAAAGTCAACCACAGACGATAAGAAACACAGATGATAAGAAACACAGACGATAAGTCTTTACAGATGAAAAGTCCATGCTCCTGAACATCTCTAAGTCTCCATCAACTCTCGTATGAACACCTAAGTATTCATACATGCTTAGTGAAGAAATAGAGCATATCACCTTTCCATATCTAACTCTCCACGCTAATCCTATGCATCATTTCATTGCTATTTTAACTCCAAGAACCATTTCCACAACACCTAATCACTAATAATCCATCAAAACCCAAATAACACCATATCCCAAAATTTTCATCCCCTTAACACAGTGTTCAAAAATATAAATATCCGTAAATGCTATGATCATGCACTAAAAATAAATTCATCAACTTTATTTCCTAAATCCACAACTCTAACAATTTTATTCATTACTTACTCGTTGAAGACTCCAAAAGTTTCAACTATCTTCAAGCCCTAACTCCACACAAAATTATGTACTCCTCTGTGAACACTAATCAACTTCTGGTCTTTCTTAAGGCAGAAGAAACACTTTAGCAGTATAGGAAATGGTGAGAGATATGAAAATCAGAGTTAACTCTCAGAAGGAGTTTGATGGAAAACTCTACGTATGGGAAGAAATTCGAAGAAGATGATAACAAGGAAAGAACTTAGGAAAAGTACCAACCCCTTTTTAAGTCTCGAATTACTCAAACTTACTTTTGACACATAATAAAAGCAACTTTATACTTGTCACTTTCCTAAGGTCTAAATTCTGACTTAGTTTCTTTTGAACTAACTCCCTCTAACTCTCATCTTTACAATCCAACTATCTCCAAATCTTCATTTAATTTCTTCTCTTTTTTTCCTATTTTCCATAATACTCTATAAATTACAAAATAAATCCTAAGTTCACCAAAATTCATAAATCTCACAGTTCTACTAACCAATAATATTTTCAATGTAGAAACATCCATAATTCTCAAAAATTCACAATTCAATCCAATTATACACGAAATTATTCATGATTGCATGTACACTTAATTTCGTGTGCAGAAAAGTTCACTTTTCACTTATATGAGCATGTCATCTTATGCATGAACATAATAATGCATCTCTTGCCTTTCACTGAACACTCCTATTTACTATTCTAATCTTCCCATAGGTAATGGGATGTTACACACTATATACTAATACATAATGAATGCATGGAAAAGCCTAAAGGTTGGCAATTTTATCTAACTGGTATACATTCATATTATTTGCATTCATTCTATCCATTCATCACATGAGTTAAATAGCTACTTTTGGTTGTCCATCCTAGAAATTTAAAAGAAAATTACAAGGCCTTTAGGCCCAAAAAGTATGCTTGGACTTAGATCTTCCACTTCGAACTCTTCGATCGTACAACCCAGCCCGCTCGGTTAAAAACAAGTTAATGGCATTTTAAAAAAATCTGATGTGTAAATAGAAAAACAAAAAATTCCAGGACCTAAAAATATCAAGAATTAAAAAAATTAATCAAAATAAAAATTGCCATTAACATAAAATAAAAATCGAAAACATTTACCTTCTTTTCTTGGATCCATGGCTGCTTTGTCTTCAAAGTTACAGAATTTTTTAGAGTACAAAAAGGAAAACAGAAAAATTAAAACAGGGAGGAAACATGGCGATGATAGGCTACCCTCCTTATCATAAACCAAATGAAGAAAAATTACAAGCTAAATCTATTTTCCATGGACAACCAAAAAAGCAAACCAAAACATACACAACATATATTTTTATCACAAAAATAATTACAGCATACATAATTTGATTTAATTGCCAACCCATGCCACATATAGGAACCAAATCATGCATAATAAAACCAGCTCTGATACTGATTGTTCGATCGAAAACAAAAACATGCTTGGTTTAGCTAAATGGTATATTTCAAAAACTTTTTCCGAAATCACAATATAGCGGAAGCATAAACACCAAATCACCATGCTTTAATCCATAAATGATATGGTATAAGGAAAATAAATAAAATAAAAAACAAGATTGGAATTTTTACCAAGTCCTTGCTACAACTTTGACTCCTCATTGCTGTGCCCTCAACCAATCCGATTTAACACTTGTTCTCCTTTAATAACTTGGTTATCAAGATCATTTGGTGGGAAAGGAGAAGAAAAATTGGATAGCAAACCTTTGCTATATTTGGCTAGTTGGAAAGAAGAAAAAAAAAAGAGACATTCTCATTTTCTATTTTCGACTAGTTGGAAAGAAGAAAAAATGAGTGACTTCTCTTTTTGCCAATAGCCTACAGTTTTTGAGAGAGTTTAGAGTCAAAAATCCATTCGCGTTAATTTTTCATGAAAAACTAAATCAACATGCGTCCAACCCTTGGACGTTTGAGAGAAAGTGAGTGTTTAAAAGCCATACACGTTTATTTTAGCATCACATGCTAAAAGACATGCATTCAAAAATGAATTGTATGCGTATTTTTTGTAAAAGGACGTAAGCTAAGGGGAGAGTGGAGAGACCAAACAATAAAACACTCATTCATTACTCTCCACTCACTTCTTCGGTACATGCATCATCAAATGAGCATTATATCAAAGTTAATAGAAAAGAATCCTTGCAAAGACAACACTTGTATGTTACCTTTCATCTTTAAATATCACTCATTATGGCTTGGAAGAGAGTGAAGAGAGATAGCAAATAACGCACCACTCCATTCATGTACGTTTCTTGTTATCTTTTAAAAACCCATTAAACAACTTAATGAAGATGAGCTTTACTTTAATGCCCACTCCATTACAATACTTTCATGCTTTTAAAAGCAAGCTATTAAACCATTTAATAATGGAAGAAACATGACTGAATTCTACACCTTTGTAGAATTCGGTTTTGTTCCTTTTTTATAAATCCAACCCAATATTAAATGTTCATTTACGCTTATAATTAACAATTAATTATTATAAGCCCAACATTTAATTATAGGATTAAGATCCAATTTAATTAACACTTAATTAAATTGTTTAGATCTTATTGGTCTGAATCTAATTCATCCATTTCTCTCCAAATTGTCTCATTTTCTTTTCGATAACTTCCGTTTATTTTTCTTACTTTCCTTGATAAACTTCCCAGAAGCCAAGTTGGGAATCTAATTGGACTTAAATAATTCATGCTTCAATAAGCCCCGAATTAATTTAATCTCATTATAATTAATTCCGACTTATTAACCAAATGTCATTCCACTAAAGACAATTGGTTGCACTCTTGAATTACTTAAAATTATGAGAAGCCATGTTTCAATTTATTAATACGATGTCCAATCGCAAACTATATTATGAACCATATTATAGTCATCTACACAATAAAGAGTAAGATTACCGTTTTGCCCTTATATTAGTTTTTCCTTCTAGATCACCTGTTTTACTCTACATAATGATTAACACATAAGATTTAATCTTGGTGTTAAGACTTGATGGGTGGCTAGTCTATCAAACTACTGGCGCCATTTTAATCACCAATCTCTGTAAAACATCTAGAAGTGATGATATCACTATAAACTCTTTATTTGAGTGAATGTTCCCTGATGCATCTTTCAATTAATAATTCCAACATGTGGACACTGGATTGATACCAAGTAAAAATCCATTCCGATAATATCAAGACTTATAACAAAACAAACGAGTTCACCACTTATCAAGATTGTGGTTCGTAATAAACGAATGCTAAGGTGTATGTTTTAAGATTAAAGCAATAGCCTACTTTATTTTAAAAAAAAATAAGCGATTCTAGATTCATTTAATAGTGCCATTATCGATAGTCAACTACTATCATGATTTGAAATTCATCATTCCCTTGAAGTAAAACTCCTTTACTTACACGAAGGTAAATCTCAACACTACTATCGAAACCATAATCAAGTGACCAACTTGACTATTCGACTGTGAATCAATTAATTTAGATTCTAATAATATACATCTTTCTCATACATCTTCATGTATATATATATTACTTACAAAAGAACCTTTTGTACCTTATGACTAGTTATATTATGCTCATACAAATAAAACCAAACTATATGTAAATACACTTGCTTTCCTGGGCACTATATTTATGTAACCTTAACATTAAGCACTTAGCTACACAGTCAGCCACTTGCTTCTTCATCCCTGGCCACCAAAAATGTTGCTTTAGTGTGTTATACATCTTGGTAGTACCAGGACGTATAGAATAAGTGGCTACATATGCTTCCTATAGAATTTCTTTCCTCAAATTATCAATGTCAGACACACACAGCCTTTGCTTCACGCATAATGCCTCATCCCTAAACTCAAACTCAGAATTTGGATTCATTTTCAACTTCTCTATAAGCTTTACCATTTCAGGATCTTTATTATATACCTTTGTAATTCTGTCATGCAACATTGGCCTGAATCTCAATGTAGCAATCTGCATCATTTTGCTCTAGATTCAACTCCACACTCAGAGCTCTCAACTGAATTTTGGTAACCTTAATAACTAAATATGATCCATACTGATATTCGACTTCCATCACAATGCATCTGCCACCACATTAACTTTTCCCGGATCATACTTAATCATACAATCATAATCCTTTAACAACTCTATCCATCTCTTCTATCTCATATTCATCTCCTTCTAACTCAGCAGATACCTTAAGCTCTTATGATCAGTGTATATCTAGAATGCCTATCCATATAAATAATATGTCCATATCTTTAGAGAAAAAACCACTACTGCAAGCTCTAAATCATATACCGAATAGTTTATCTCATGAGACCTTAATTGTCTCGATGCATAGGCTATCACCTTGCCACACTACATTAACACACATCCTAATCCTTGATGCAAAGCATTACTATATACTAAATAGCCACCAGTTCCCAATGGAATAGTCAACACTGGCGTTGTAGTCAATTGATGTTTCAATTCCTCAAAGCTTTTCTGACAATCGTCATTCCATCTAAAAATCACATTCTTCTTCAGAAGTTTAGTCAGTGGAGTAAAGATTAATGAGAACCCCTGACAAACCTTTGATAATATCTAGCTAATCCTGAGAAACTCCAGATCTCAGACATATTCTTTAGAGTTTCCCACTTCATCACTGCCTCTATCTTCTTTGGATTCACTTGAATATCTTGTCCTATTACTATGTGACCCAGAAACACCACTTGATTCAGCCAAAATTTACATTTACTGAATTTAGCATACAACTATTTCTCCCTCATAATCTGTAAGATTACTCTTAAATGCTCTATATGCTCTTCTCTACTCTTGAAGTATACTAAGATTTCATCAATAAACACAATTACAAAACGATCCAGGTAGGACTGAAACACTTTATTCATCAATGCCATAAATGTAGCTGGGGTGTTAGTCAACCGAAACGGCATTATTCAGAACTCATAATGCCCATACATGCTCCTGAAAGCACTTTTCAGTACATCAGCCGCTACTATCTTTAACTGATAGTACCCAGATCTTATATCTAACTTAGTAAACACCTGAACTCCTTGTAACTGATCACACAAATCATCAATTCTAGGCAATATGTATTTGTTCTTCATTGTTACCTGATTTAGTTGCTTATGATTGATGCACAGTCTTAATGTTCTATCTTTCTTCTTCACAAATAAGATTGGAGCTCCCCAGGGTGAAATATTGGGTCTAATACCCTTTTCCAGCAACTCCTACAACTAAGCTTTCAACTCCTTTAGTTCCACAGGTGCCATCCTATATGGAGGAATAGATATAGGAGCAGCACCTGGAACTAAATCGATTATGAAGTGTGATTCTCGATCTGGAGGTAAGCCAGATAGCTCAGTGAGAAACACATCTAGGAATTCCCTAACCATAGGAATGTCCTGCACATTTTGTTCGAGTCGAGTATCGATGACGTGGGCTAAATGAGCATCACATCCTCCTTGCATCAACCTTAAGGAACTTACAAATGAGATCAATCTGGTGGGTTTTGCCTGACTAATACCTTTGAAAACTGCTCTCTGCTGATTCGGAGATTCTAATATTACCTCCTTTCTATAGCAATTCATGATGGCCCCATAAGCAGTGAGCTAATCTATGCATAGGATAACATCTATCTCCCTTAACAATAATATAATCAAGTCTGCCTCCAATTCTGCCTGATCAATTCGGATCAAACACCTCTTGCAGACTTCTCTTATTACTGTAGTACTATATATTGGTATACTCACCTCTAATCCATATCTCAATAATTCCATATCATAATGCAATATAGATGCCGTATGCGATGCGATAAACGAATGCGTAGATCCAAGATCTAGCAATGCAAAAGCCTCAAAGGTATATATAATTAACACACTTACAATGACATCCGGAGAATTTTGAGCCTCCTGTCTGGTCATTGCATACACTCAAGCCTAAGACTATAGTTAATTGCTTCGCACCTCAGTCCTACCATTAGCACTCCCAAAACTCATTTTGCCTCTACCACAGCCTCTCTGTCTAGACCCATTAGCTCGACTCTATTGGACAGTAGTTTATGTTACCACTCCTCCCCTTCTTCCAGATAGTGCTCCAAACATAACAGAACAACCTCTAATCTGATGGTCAAGTGAGTCACATCGAAGGCACGCTCCTGTCAATTTCCAGCATTCACCACTGTGCCTCTTTCCATAGTTCTCATAGGTCAGTGACTGACCTAATACTATACCTCTTCCACTGCCAGTCTACACAAAGCTACCCCTCTATTTGACCCTAACTGTCCTTATCTAATCAGTGGTCTAAAAGCTCTATTTTGATGCTTGTTAAATCTTCTGCTACAACTACCCTGAGATGCACTAGGGCTCTTTATTCTGGAGTCTAATTTGTACTCAGATTGAATGTTATTCAACAATTGCTCCATTCGGATTAAGGCAACTCGTAGTTCTGAAAAACTACCCATATTAGAAATGGCTAACCTCATCCGAATCTCCATGTTCAGCTCGTCTTCGAATCTCCTGCACTTGTCTTCCTCAGTAGGAATCAAGGCAATAACATATCCCGTCAGCTCATTAAACTTAATCTCATACTCAGCTACTGATAAATTGCCTACTTCAAATCCAGAAATTCTTTCACCTTTCTATCCAGGTAGATTTTGGGCATGTTGTTCTCCTTGAAGACTCTTAAAAAGTCTTTCCACCTTAGGTTATAAGGCCTGGTAGTACATTTTGGAACAGTTTTCCACCATTGATAAATTGGGCCTTGCAGTAAGGAAATAGTATAGTCATCCTCTCTTCCGACTCACAATCCATTTGGTCAAAAATCTTCTTTGTTCTCTCTGGCCATCCCTCGACCTCTACAGGGTCTATACTTCTGTAGAAGTCCATAGCCCCCTACTTTCGCAGTTTGTCACACCTCCTTTCACTTCTCTCAGGAATTTAGGGAGGTATTCCCTTAGGTCGAGACATACAAGACTCCCTATTGGCTCCTACTAATCCTAGGTCAGTTGATTGTCCCATTTGATCAACCTATGACGGATGACCTATAATAGACAATAATTTCAATTACTATCCGCAATTCTCGTGATATTTCATGCCTAAAATTCCTATATGTCCCTATGGATACAATAACCTGGCTCTGATACCACTCACTATAGAACCCCACTCCCATCCGACAAGTGCCCGAACGCCACTAAGACATTCAAGAACATGCTTGATGGAAGCGGCGTGCTAACTATGTCACTTTCACATATCATATGGCATCATAATTTTAAAACATAATTAGCATAACATCAAAACTCAAATTCCTCATGTCATTTTATAAACCATAATATACAATGTAGCATCACTACAACATTCATATATATATATATAGCCTATCAATGTCTACAGCTCTATTACACAACATGCTACATACATGAGGAATTATACAAAAAGTTTAACTAAATCCTTCAGTCCCAGCTAACTGACCTTTGAGTCATGTCTTCTATTCAAAAGTAGTACTAGATCTCTTCTAAGCTGTCTTAGAAGCTAAGTCATCACTCTCAAACCTGAAAAGTCAACGTTGCAATTTCGGTGAGTTTTGTGAACTTAGTGAGTTTTTCATCCTTTATGGTTCACTCATATCTCATAACATAACAAACTCATATAATCACATAATTCATGTTTATCAACATATAGCATCAAGAAAACACTTTGTTCATAAACTTTCACATATATTCAGTTAACTCAATTTAACAATACATTGCAATCATTGAAATTATACATATCATGTGTGTATACGATGTTCATGAGACTCACATTTGTTTATTATGTTATCATGACTGAATGCCTTTTTCATTGTCCCATATCCATTATGGATACCAGGCCCATTAATATTGTCCCTTATCTATTGGGGATAAAGGGCTCATTTTACATAGTGAGCCGAAGGCTCTTACTACATTTTGAGCTTTAAGCTCGTTTTCACCGACAACTCCAATCATAACTGCTCTTATCTTTCATCCACTCATGTAATGAAATGCACTACACATATTCAATCATTCTATTGCAACAATCACATTCACATTCATTATGTTCCATCAATCACATTCACATTCCCTTTCTCATTCACATTTGTCATCAGACATTGGTCTGACATTCAGCATACAAGATGAGAAACATTTATTCAGTCAAATTCACATTCAAGGAGCATTTCCAATGTTTTTTTAGGTTAGGTTTTTTGAGACAAGATGAAGAAGGCAACAAGATGGAAGTAGCAAAAGATAGATAGGAGCAAGGTATAACGTGGATGAAGGTTGGTGAAGCAAAATCGTGAAAAGTGGAGAAGAATGAAGTAGATGATGAAGATTACGTGGAGAGGAAGAAAAAGCAAAATGAAAAACAATTAAATGGTCTTCCAAGAGTTAAAAGAATCATGGAGTAAGGCATGGTTTGGCAAGTGACACATGTCACTTGCCACATGTCCAATCTCCATAGGTTAATCTCTATAGGTTTACTCTTGGTTCTTTTATTATACTAATCCATTTGACTCCAATTTCTCATCCAATTGTCTCCCAAATTTCAATGACACTTGTCAACAAATCCTAAAGTCATTTATCAAAATTTTCATTGCCATTTTGACTCTTATTTCTACTACCATAATTTAATTATCCTTCCACTGTGGCGTTTTTCCTAGTCAAAAACTACCCAAAAATTTAGGAATTTCCTAAATTTCACCAAAATTTCTAAATTGACATTTATTATCACCAAATCGATTTTTCAAGACATATTAACCACAATTCATCTCTAAATCACATCTATAAATCAATTATACCTAGAAAATGTCAATTAATGCATGTACAATTATTTTAATGTGTAAAATAATCAATTTAATGTATATTTGTGTTAAATGATGCATGAGTATGAAATGCACTTCCTAACTTCTCAGTAGTATCTCTCATATACAATATTCTAGGGTTAGGTAACAGGATGTTACACACAGTCGATTTGATAATGCGGGACTCTCATATACAATATTTTAGGGTTAGGTAACGAGATGTTACACCCAATCGATTTGACAATGCTGGACTCCACTCTTATCAAGTTCAGCCTAGCATAATCTAACATCATTCTTAGTTGGTTTGCTATGGTTCCCAATTCCTTAGTATCAATATGACCTCCTAATTCCTCTATTTGTTGATCTAGTTTGAACCCTAGGTTCTGTTGTACAGAGATTTCTATGAATTATTCTCTCGATTTATGGATCTTTGTCTATTAAGCTCGTTGGATTACTTTAAGTCATAAACTAACCAAAGAGTCAAGATATATGATAAACAATAAAACTAAAGAGTCTATCACATAAAATAGACTAGAAACAAAATAAAATAGAATAAATTTAAAAATGACTAGATTAATAAAAGCTAGGATTTCCTAATATTACTAATACCTGAAAATGGTGCCAAAAACTTAATTGATGGTTTTTATGCTTATAAAGATTTATTAGTTTTATCGTAAGTGCACGATGTAGCTATAGCTAGCACTAACAACTATAGGTCAATCCCACGAGGATTGTAAGTACTAGTAATAACCCTTTTTTTATTATATAACCACTGAATCAAATTATAGATTTAATTAAAAATTAAACTAAATAAACTAAACTAAGATTGCCATAATAATAAACTTAAAAAAGAAAATACTACAAAAAATCAATATGAAGTAAATAGTACCTAGGTGATGAATTGCCTTAAGAATCCTTAAATACTATCCTTTTATCATGTAATTAAACTATTGATTATTGGACCATGAAAATTCCTATCTTATGTTAATATCTTTCTCAAAACTATTAGCAACTAACCTCAGTTGATTAACTGAAATATGTTTTCAATTAAAACCCATAAGATTGCATTATCAATTTGTGAATTTCATTATAAGTTTTGACTCTAATTTAAAGGATTTATGTTGACCTATCTTTAGGTTTGCATGCAAATCCTTCCAATAATGATAAATCTATTCACACAAAAGGATTTCTTAATCTCAATCATATGAAATTAAATTCTGGACAACAAATATTTAGTTCAAAATTATAAAACAAAATTGAATCACAATAAATCACTTAATAAAACTGCATTAAATAAAAAAATCAAATCGTATTGTCATCACAACTTGGGGTTCATCATACCTAGGCATAAAACAATTTAGTTCTTATTTATAGAAATCATAATCAATAACAAATATTCAAAAGAACAACTAGAAATAAAAGAAGTCATATTCTTAATCTCTCTTTTTTCTCTAGTGAATCTTCTTGCAATTTTGATTGAGTGATGTTATCTATCAAATCTTGTGATGTAATCTTCATGTTTTCTGTCCTCTATTCAGAACTTCCTTTTCACGATGATTCTTATGACTAAAAAATGCTCTAAAACTTACCTCCCTTTTGTTCTACCACTGATAACGTCTTTTTATAGTAACAAATAAGGTTTCTAGGATATACACGATCATGTATGTGACTGTGTATCTCCAAAAATACCTAAATTCGTAATTTTACATGAGCACAAAGACTTACACAAACAACATACATGGTCGAAAATAATATTTTCAAATCTCCACACATTTATAGCAATTTACACGGTCATTGTACATGATCGTGTATCTCTAAATTGCTTCAAATCTTCATTTTATGCTACGATTTTATCTGAACTCTTCTCCTTTTAGTTCATAAACTCAATCATCACCTAAAAACATACTTGAAGTGAATTAAGTACCAAAATATGATTTTTACGTAAAAAACAAAACACGTTAAATATGGGAATATAAATATAGTCAAATAATCTTTTATCAGGCCACAATACCATCTACTTTGTCCCGACCAATTGCTTTCTTCTTATTGGCTATTGTAAGAGTATGAGCAAAGTACTAGTTCACTTATTCTCCTGCCTTTACATGGAGAACTTCAAACTCCTTGTGAAAAGCTTGCAATTAAAGATTTAACTCGTATTGTGCCTTAATATGTCCACTTCATAAGTCCCATATGTTCTTTGTTATATCCTTATTAAGGATTGTCTCAAGAATCGAACCATATATTGCTTGAAATAGAAAATTCTTTCCCTTTATATCTTTCAATTTTTTATCTTCAATGTTCTTCTTTTGTGCCTTTATAAGAATAACACCTTCTAATATTATATTGATCCTATTCTCCACCAGGCCTGGTCCTTTAGACATAAGAAGTTTTCGATGAGCATTGCTTATTGATCATAATGCCCAAAAAATTTGAGAATTGCTGGTTGTAAAAATGAACTTTCAGTTGCTATTTTGATTGCTACTAACTTAAAAAGTTGTTGCTTCTACGTTGACCAGGCCCTGTGATGGGATTCTAATGCCAAAATATTAGAAACTAAGTAGATTATGGAAGTGTTTAAAGAAATTGAGAAGAAAAATATTTGTCATTACGATTGAAGAAAATTTTTGACTGTATATGTAACCTTATATAACAAACCAAATTAAGAATAGCGCTCTATATATAACAAATATTAGAATAAATCAAATAACAATCCCGTAATGATAGGGAATTATCAACTAAATAATAACATAACTTTAATAAATCCCAACATTGACTACAATGTGTCAGTTGCTCGCTTAGATTTCGTTATCATTGTCGCTTAGATCTCAAATTCTTCCTCCAAGCTTTTGCTCTTGTAGGTGATCTAGTCCATGAGTAGTGGTGAAGGTTAAGAGGAGGTGATGGTGGTAGTCGGTCATGGATAAGTGGCAACGGTAAGGGAAAAGGGGGAGAGATAAAGATATAGTATAATATTTTTAATTATTTCATATATTAAAAATATTATAACATTAAGGTCAATTTCTTTTAACAATGTCATTATCCACGTGGCAAAAGTTATAACATCCTTGTGGTGAGAGTTGTATAGTTGACATACTATGTATGATAGGTTAACTTCCTTACAATCGAAATTTAACAAAAACTTAAACATAGTTAGGTTTTAAGAAGTAAATCATGTCCTTTTGTAAACTTAAGGTGCATATTGGTATCAAAAATAATGCCCGAGATTATTTTAGACCTTTTACAAAACTTTAGGTAGTTATTTATATTTTTTGAATTATTATTATCACCATCATCCTCATCGTTATTGTCGTCATCATTATTATACACAAGTTTTATTCATCAAAATTTCACATATGAAAGGTGTTAGTGAATTTAATTATATTTTAAAAATATTTTGATAATGAACTTATATTTGTAAAATCAATCTATGAGTATAAAGTGGTCAACTGCTAAAAATTTGATGAAATAATTTATTTGATTTAATGATAATTGTATGACTTTTTATAATATTGTATTTAATTGATGGTGCATGATTTTTGTTTTTATTTTGTTATTTAATGATTCATTTATTATTAAATATTTGTATTTAATTAATAAATTCAATTTGTTGTAATAATGGTTTTTAAAACTTAACTTCATTAATTGAATAAGAACATTTTATTCCTTGATACGATATTATCAAAGTTATCAAAAAAGAAGAATTCATTACTAGATGGCCTATTCCTCGAATTATTATTCTTTGTCTCTTCTTCTCGCCTTATCATTATCATGCGAGATAGAGTATCCATATATTTGAATTTTCTTATTTTAATCTTATATCATTCATCAACCTATTGCGGCCTTAACATAGTATTGTAGCTATTTCACATGTTAAATGTAAATTAACTGCTAAATTTATAAATTATTTTTTAATTAAAATAACTAATACATGATATAAAAAATTAAAATTTTGATATGAATATCAAGAGGTGAATTTGACATAAAAATTTAATGATATAAAAAATTAAAATTTTGATATGCATATCAATAGGTGAATTTGACAAAAAAATATTTTAATTATTAATTTCTAATTATTTTAAAATAATGTAAAACTACTTTTATTTTTTATAATATTGTATTTAATTGATGATGTATAGTTTTTGTTTTTATTTTGTTATTTAATGATTCATTTATTATTAAATATTTGTATTTAATTAATAAATTCAATTTGTTGTAATAATGGTTTTTAAAACTTAACTTCATTAATTGAATAAGAACATTTTATTCCTTGATACGATATTATCAAAGTTATCAAAAAAGAAGAATTCATTACTAGATGGCCTATTCCTCGAATTATTATTCTTTGTCTCTTCTTCTCGCCTTATCATTATCATGCGAGATAGAGTATCCATATATTTGAATTTTCTTATTTTAATCTTATATCATTCATCAACCTATTGTGACCTTAACATAGTATTGTAGCTATTTCACATGTTAAATGTAAATTAATTGCTAAATTTATAAATTATTATTTTTAATTAAAATAATTAATACATGATATAAAAAATTAAAATTTTGATATGCATATCAAGGGGTGAATTTGACATAAAAATTTCATGACATAAAAAATTAAAATTTCGATATGCATATCAAGAGGTGAATTTGACAAAAAAATATTTTAATTATTAATTTCTAATTATTTTAAAATAATGTAAAACTACTTTTATTTTTAATTAATTATCATCTCATTAATTATATGTTTACTATATGAACATACACACATTTAAATATATGTATTGTTTCTATTTATACATATATTACATGAAATCTATGTGATCCTAATGTATTAAAAATTTTAATCTGTACTTTACATTTTATGTCAATAAATAACATTTAACATGCATATATTTAAATAAAAATATTAAAAATAAAATTAACCTTTTTATAATTATTATAGATCAATTATTTCTTTTCATAAGAATATCTAGTACATTGCATGGTTAAAGTAACTATTATTTAATATATTAAATTTTAGTATTCATAAAAATTAAGATATGAAATAAAGAATTTATGTATTCATAAGAAACTTATAATATTTATTGGACATTTGTATTTATGATAAATTATTATAATTATTCATCATGTTATAAAAATTAATTTTTAATTTTATTATAATAATTGAAATATCGCTTAAAAGTAAAAAATATTTATTTATTAAAATAAAAGTGAGTTCAAATGCTACTTTTATGTAATACATCACTACCATAGAGCATATGCCCGAATATTCAGAAGGCATTCAAGAACATACCCTATGAAAATGGCATGTTAGAGCAATTACAATAATTTGCTATGGCATCATACAGAAAAAAAAAATATTTCCAAAGAGTAAAACTACTTATTTCATTCACAAAACATAACTTACATTGTGGCATTGCCTTACATAATCCATATATTTACACTATCAAAAGCATCTGAGAGCTTACTGTTCTATTACAAAATGTTCTACACGAAATGAGACAAGTAAATAAACACATTCTACTGACTCTCCAGATATCAACTGACCAGACCTTTTAGTCATTCTTGTTTCCAAAAACACAAGTACTAGACTTCTACTAATTTTCCTTAAAAGCTAGGTCTCCCTCGTACCAGAAAATTAATGATCAACTAGTTACGTGTACTAAGTTTTAAAATTTATAACCTCGATAATACCGCAAGCGCACGGTTCGGTTGTGTAGTATCTACGGTATCGTTCCCATGAGGAGGGTAATCTAATCTTAAATCTAAAGCTTGACTAAATTTCACACTAAATCTAAATAAACAACTAATGTAGAAATGAATCAATCAAACAATCAATTGCGAAAATTAAACTTCAAAAATATAAACAAGTGGCAAATCACACAACCCAATCCAAATTAACCTAGAAATTACCAAGTGAGAGAAAGGGGGTTTTAATCTGAAATTAACGAAAATCTAATCAATTATTTAATTATCAAATTAATAGGTCTAGACGGTCTTAGGGTGAATTACTCTCTCTCGAGTTAAAATTCTTAACCCTAATTTATAATCCTTAATTTAAATTATGGAATTGCGATCTCTCGATATGCAATTGACCTAAAACCTAAATTAGTTCTAAAATTGTCTAATAACCTACCAAGAACCTATGCTCGATCTCTCAGTACAGAATTCTACAGATTTGATTCAATTCTTTATCTATCAAATTACCTAACTCTCGTTAGCCCAGTTTGATTATTTTCACTCGACTTAACCTGTCAATTTATTGCCAAGTTATTAAGAATAGATATTGAATCACAATTAATTCAAATAAAAGGCAATCAATCAAACTTCATTAATCTCAAGAATTAAAATCCAAAAGGTGAGTATAGACAAAAACTCAACATTCAACACAACCTATTCTTAATAACTATCTTAATTCTATATATTAATAAAATTGAAATAACTGGAAAATACATTGGGAATGGAATCGCGGAGGCAGCGACAGTAGGAAACTGCCTATTCCGAGAAGTACGTCATGTCAAGCTTCTTCTACGTGTCTCTCTGCCTTTTTCTCCTTCCCCAGTCTCTCGATCTCTCTCAAGGTTTTTCGGAATGTGGCTGACGTGAATGCTCTCTTTAAAACTCTCCAAGGCTGCTACTTCTGTCTTGTAATGTTGAACTTATACTTTGGAAGCCCTAGGTTTAATTCTAGGTCGAAACAGTCCAAAAAGTCTTGCGAAACTCAAGTTTTTGTGTCAACACTATGAAGGCAACGATTCGTGGCCAACACCTAACCCTCTCTGTCATGATCGTGTCTCAAAGTGCACAATCATGGCCTTAATCAAAGCTCTCTGTTACGACCATGCCCAAAGTGCACGATCTTGCCTGTGTGCTATTGGCTTATCCCTTTGTGCCACGATCATGGCTTGTTGTGCCACGATCATGGCCTATGTCTTTGGCCCAAAACTCCTCAAAACTTCTCCGTTCTTTGCTATTTACCTTAAAGCACTAACAAACACATCAAGGTACCTCAAAAATATAACATTTAAGCTCAAAGACTCACACTAACCCATAAAAACAATTAAACTCACAAACTAACACAATTTACACATAAATGCACACTCAAAACTCAAATTAACACTAAATACCTGACAAATTAAACCCTAAAATACAATGCAAATTACAACTATCAGCATCCCCACACTTAAATGTTTGCTTGTCCTCAAGCAAACAAAACAACAAGACACAACAAACATAAAACACACAATGCAATAATGAGGCAATGGCTTTAACTTCATGAAATAAATTTAATCTTGAATACAATCTGACAAATTGTATCTAATAATTAACAAGCAAAATCTATATCTAAGGATTTTGAGCTAAATATTCAAATTAATCGAGAACTAAGTGTTAATTCATCTACCCTTTTTAATTATACACACATACTAATAAATCTTTGCTCCGTCAGACTTTGTAACTTCCTAAGTATATTTTCATGAAAAAGTCAAGCTATTTACAAGTTCCATAGGTTTTATTAAGGAATACAGTTTTTTTAATTAGTGAACATAGACTTAGCCTTTTTACGCGTAGGCAAACATTTGTAATGAATGTCGATCTGGTTACTCAACTAAGTCATGTTTTTATCAATCTGTTTGGTTGAAACGTCATTATAGTCTTTTGACGCGAAGGCACTCATTTGTGATGTGTGTCGTTTCAGTTACTCAGCTACATCACATTTTCAACTGGCTACTAGCTCTATTCATAACCCGAAGGTCAGTGGAACAGTCATTTATTAACAAAACATAATAATTTTTTCGCCATTTATGACCTACCTTGTTGTTTTAGCTATTCTTTTTCATGAAGAATACTAGTAAAGCTACTTAATTTGAAGGGCCTCAAATTATGAATGAAAGTGACAATCTAGAAGGTGCTAAACTTACACTAAGTCCTAATTAAGTTGTATACTTATCCAAAGAACCTTAATTCACTAACCTAATAGACTATGTTCACAATTAAATGAATTTCAATCAATCTAAGCCATTGACACATTCAAACAACTCACACAATGCAACCTAATAACTATCATACAGTATGTAAAATCACATAAAAGAGCAAAACATAGAACTCCTTCCCACACTTAAACAACACATTGTCCTCAATGTGAGAAGGAAACACACCCCACATAAGATAAGAAAAGACAAAAATTAAAGTAACAGGGAATAATTGAAAATAAGCATAAAAATAAAACAAAACTGAAGGCTAATTTGGGAAAGAAAAATTTGGGGTTAGACATTAATCCTATGGAGATGGAGGTGGTGGTGGTGTCAGAGGCAACAATTGAACACCCTGAGACTCGAAATACTGATGGATCCATCAGATATCCCGACTCTAGAGTTGTTGCGTTTACGCCATATTAGCAGGTGTCCTGTTGGTTTCGGAGATTGCATTCAAAACCTTCTTCCAGCCTAGTTCTTCCCCTTCCTCTTCCTTCGATTTTTCACTAGTTGATTCCTCCTGTCGAGGTGGTATTGAACTTGAGCTCGCTTGACTAGCCCTAATTTTGACATGTGTCTTCTAGCTGATGTCCTTAAAGCTCCATATTGTGGGAGTTAAGGATTTCAGCTTGCCATAAATGGTGGTGGTTTAGGAATTCATGTAAATAAACCTTTAGTCCACTCCAATCACCCTAAAATATTCTACAATGGCGGACACTATGTACCCCATGCCTAGATTGTTGATCCTCTTGCGCAGAACCGTAATAATAGTTTGTAACACTTGCATGGATGTGCATACTAGAATACTATGGTCCATGCACCACAACATGAAAAGTTCCTTTGTGGAACACTTGTTAGTTTATAACTTATTAAAAACCTGCTGACACATGAATTTGTGCAGCAGCAAGTGTTCATAGGACCTATAATGTTGTTATGAGCATTCTTAGCATGAAATTGCTCAATTCCAACAAGCTCATTCTAGTATTGAAAAGACGAAAATCATCATGTTGATCGACGATGATGGACTCATGGAATCTACACATCTCGCACATAAGATCGACATTTAATTCATAAACCCTTCCTCTCAACCTATACCACAATTCTTTGGGATTCTTAAGGTTATAACTATGTGAGGTGAAAAGTTCTAATGTAAGCTCCTAATAAATAGGAAATTGGAATCATATGAACTGGCCCCATTGGATTCTCTCAGCTAAGTTTTCTACCCTCTCATACAACTCTAGCCTATCTAGTGTGTCAACATCAAAGTATTTTGGAACTGAATTTTGTTTAGCATTAAAGGACCGAAAATAAGTACCTTCCTACTTGGTGTGGATTGGAAAAGGTGCTTCAAAGTTCGTTGCTCGATTTCTTCTTCCGCATCCCACAACTTATTGTCATCCATATGGCTTCCGTCGGGTTGATTGGTTAATGCGAGGCATACTTGGGTAGAATTTGGAAGAATTTTGAAAGGTTGAAAATTTTAGTGAGAGGTGAGAGTGTTTGGATGCTTGAATTCTAGAGAGAAAAAGTGAAAATGAAAGTGAAAGTGAAAGTGAAGTTGGAACGAAATATATAGGTGATAAAAAGGGTAAAACGGTAAAAAATCTTTTAAAATTTTGTGTCCTTCCCTTTCACTCGTGGCCTGTGGCGCAACACCACTCCCAATTTGCTTTTTGTTAATTCTTTTCCACTTCCACTGCTTGATTCTTTTGTGACCCTTTTTCACTTCTCTTTTCATGCTTGCACAATCATTCATATAATTCCGAAATCTTATTCTTTCCTCAACTTTATTCAACAAAAACAAAAATAAACCTAACTATGAAATTTAAATGTTCTAACAAAATTAAACAACGAAACTAATTTTTCCATGAGTTGCCTCCCATACAGTGCTTTTTTTTAACGTCGGTAGCTCGATGCTCCTTTAAGCTCATGGTGGTTAAAATGAATAGCTCAATGGTAGCGTTGTCATTAATCTCAAAGTCTATACTTTAGCTACCATATTGCAGTTACCACAGTCCTTACAATTTTCTTTACCTCTCCTTATCCTACGCAGGCACTTCTTCCGGAATGCGTTCCCAACATCCTCAATGTCCTCCCATTCTCCTCTAGGTTCGGGTTCTTTGATGTCCAGAGGAGGTGAAGGAGCTCCATACTCTCTACTGGACACCTTAAAGGTTAAGTTCTCCTTTCCTATTCGTAGAGTTAATTTTCCCTTATCAACATCAATAATTGAGCGCATAGTGTGTAACATCCCATTATCTTTGGGAGGTTATAATAGTAAATGTGAGTGATTTATGAAAGGCTTAGAAATGTGTTTTCATGCTCATGCATAATATGTCATACACATACGAATGAATAGTGAATTGTTCTGCACATGAAATTAAGAGTACATGCATGCATGAATAATTCCGGGTATAATTGGATTAAACGGTGATTTTGGAAATTTGGTGAATTTGGAATTTATATATATAGAAAATTTTATTGACTAGTGAAATTATTATATTTGTGAATTTTGATGAACTTAGGATTTATTTTTTAATTTATAAAGTATTATGGAAAATAGGAAAAAGAAAAGAAGAAATCAAATGAAGATTTAGAGATAGTTGGATTGTAAAGATGAGAGTTAGAGGAAGTTAGTTCAAAAGAAACTAGGTCAGAACTTAGACCTTGGGAAAGTGACAAGTGTAAAGTTGCCTTTATTATGTGTCAGAAGTAAGTTTGAGTAATTCGAGAGTTAAAAAGGGGTTTGTTCTTTTCCTAAGTTCTTTCCTTGTTATCATCTTCTCCAAATTTCTTCCCATACACAGAGTTTTCCATTAAACTCCTTCTGAGAGTTAACTCTGATTTTTCATATCCCTCATCATTTCCTCTACTGCTAAGTGTTTCTTCTGCCTTAAGAAAGACCAGAAGTTGATTAGTGTTCACAGAAGAGTACGTAATTTTGTATGGAGTCAGGGCTTGAAGATAGTTGAAGCTGTTGGAGTCTTCAACGAGTAAGTAGTGGATAAAATTGTTAGAGTTGTGGATTTTTGAAATAAAGTTGATGAATTTATTTTCAGTGCATGATCATAGCATTTACGAATATTTATATTCTTGAACACTATGTTAAGGGGATGAAAATTTAGGGATATGGTATTATTTGGATTTTGATGGATTATTAGTGATCAGGTGTTGTGGAAATGGTTCTTAGAGTTGAAATAGCAATGAATTGATGTATAGGATTAGTGTAGAGAATTAGATATAGAAAGGTGATATGCTCTGTTTCTTCACTAAGCATGTATGAATACTTAGGTATTTATACGAGAGTTGATGAAGACTTAGAGATGTTCAGGAGCATAGATGTTTCGTCTGTAAAGACGTATCGTCCGTGTTTCATATCGTCTATAGTTGACTTTTCTTCATCTAAGTTGACCACTTATCGTCTGTGTTTCATATCGTCTGTGGTTGACTCTTCTCTGTCTAAGTTGACCACTTATCATCTGTGTTTCATATTGTCTATGGTTGACTCTTCTTCGTATAAGTTGACCACCTATCGTTTGTGTCTCATATCATCTGTGGTTGACTTTTCTTCGTCTAAGTTGACCACTTACCATCTGTGTTTCATATCGTCTGCGGTTGACTCTTTTTCATCTAAGTTGATCACCTATCGTCTGCGTTTCATTTCGTCTGCCTTTAAACACTTCGTCTATCTTTTGGCGTATCGTCTATGTTTTTCATTTCATCTGCCTTTAGACACTTTGTCTGTCTTTTGGTGTATCATCTGTGTTTCATTCCGTCTGCCTTTAGACACTTCATTTGTCTTTTGGCATATCATCTGTGTTTCATTTCGTCTGCTTTTAGACACTTCGTCTGTCTTTTGGCGTATCGTCTGTGTTTCATTCCATCTGTCTTTTGGCTTATCATCCATGTTTCATTCCGTCTGCCTTTAGACACTTCGTCTGTCTTTTGGCGTATCGTCTGTGTTTGTCATTTCGGCTGCCTTTAGCCATCGTCTGCATTTTGAATATTCGTCTGCTTCTGCTTTGTCTACTTTTGCTTCATCTACTTTCTGCTTATATGACCGAAACTTCTTCTTCTATACACCATTGTCTAATAATATCATCTAGTCCATTTTTGACCCTTCAGACGATAGAATTTGTCTTCAAGGTCTTCACAAAATTGGTAGATCTCGAAGTCCTCTTAAGATTTTCTTAATCCAACATCTGTAGAGAGAGTTATGCCAATTTTCCTGAGATAGGTTCTGTATGATTGAGGAACACTTTCCTAGAAAAGGGTAAGACCAAATTATACCAATTGCACTCTCTAATTTAACGTGAACAGTATACTCGAAAGTCAGAGTTTGGAGAAAAATCTGAAATGGCTCATTAGGTTTATCAAATTGGATTCAAATGGTTTGTTGAGGTATAAACCCTACGAACAATGCTAGGTAAGTGAGTTTTGATATTTGATTGTGTTATGATAACTTTGATGAAAGGGTACCCAGGATTGTCATAAACATGCATTGTACATAATTTATTTCATACATGTGCATTGTTAAACAATAATAATTGTACAGAGTGTGATATATGTGTATGTTATTTGTTATAGAGGAACAGTTGGAACGTCAACTTCCAGACGTTGCCGACACTTCCAGGCATTAGCTTCGGGAGAGTAACCTAGATGGTTTCTCTCAATTATTATTTGCTTAAGTTATGCTGTGAATGATAAATGAATGTGAAATGAATGTGTTTGATTGTGGATTCCGGACAGAAGGTCCGATGAAAATGAATGGGGATTGAGAAATTGAAGTGCTACTTGTATGTGAATGTGAAGATCTATGTGCTATATAATGTGATTGATTGTGTTACATGCATTCCATTCATGAATGCATAATCGGATAATGGGAGTTGTAGCTAGAGTAGCCAACGATCAGAGCTTAAAGCTCAACAAGTGAAAATGAGCCTCGAGCTCACAAGTGTTTTAAAGCCTCAGGCTCAACTTGTAATAAGCCCTGTATCCTCATCGGATAAGGGACAATTATTAATAAGCCTGGTATCCAAAATAGATACGGGACAGTTCAGGTATTCGGTCACAACAACGTAACAATTAGTAAAAGGTCTCACGATCATTTCATATGCATTTGGTTATATATGTTTGATTGATTGAAATGCTTAATTTGCCTATGCTTAATTGGAAATGTGAAACGTGGTCAAATTTGTAACAATGTGATTATATGTTATGTGAAATGATGTGTTGCATGAATTGAGTGAACCATCGATGATGGTTACCTCATTGAGTTCGCAAAACTCACCAAAATTGCAACGTTGTCTTTTCAGGACCGAGAGACGACTCTAGCTACTGAGAGGCTCTACCAGCCATGTAGATTATGATTTGGCAAGAGAAGTCATGGCTCAAAGGTCGGTCAGTTGGTATTTTTAGATAGATTAGTTAGATTGTACCTATTTTCCTCATTCATGTAGTACTATTGTATTAGGTTTTGATGATGTACATAGGGAAATTGTTGAAAGTCACATTGTAGACAATCGGGTGTTTATAAAATGAAATGAGGAAAAAGTTGGTTTTAAAATATTGTGATTTCCATATGATGCTTTTTAATGAATAATGATATGATGCCATGTAAAGTTAATGTAGTGATCGATCGTAGCTCAACCTTATCGTAGGATATGTACCAAAATGACCTCCGGGGGTCCCAGTGTGTACCCTGCAGTAAGGGGGTGCTACACAGTGGCCAAGAATAGTCATCCAAAAATTATTGGGGTGTCCCTATCTTCGCTAATATCCAAAATATAAAAGTTAGTGGGAAAGGTAAAATTTTCAATTATTATTGGAACATCCTTTATAATCACATAAACCGTAAATTTTTCAATTATTACTGGAACATCCTTTATAATCCCTATCGGTTTATGTGTTGTTCTATCAGCCGTCTTGACCAAAAACATGGTAGGAACTAACTCTCTTAACCCCAATTTCAGACTAAACGTGTAGGGAAACATGTTTATGCTCGCGCTTAAATCTATGAATGCCCTATCTATGATAATCATGTTAATACTATAGGGGATGAAAAATTACCTTGGGTCTTCTTTCTTTGTTGTTATTTTGGGGTCGTCTTCCAATGGTCGCTCCTTAACTATCTTCTTGACGGACTCCTGTAATTTGAGTTTCATCTATACTTGTTCTGTCAACTCCTTGACCTTGTTTTGCTTAATTCCCTGTAATTTCTCTACTTCCCTTTTTTCAGATAACTCCTGCTGAACAAAAAATTGGTACGGAAATACCCATTGGGGGTTACTTCAATTGACTTGCTTACAGGCTCACTTGGAAGGTCTTCTTTACCTTTACTCTTCTCTCCTTCTTCTTGTATCTATTCAGATTATCCTTCTTGAGTCTGACTGATGACCATGATACGGTCCATCATATTGGACTCAGTGTTGCTTGGAAGAGTTTCAGCATTCTGAGTCGACATTGACTCCGCTAACTGACCCACTTGAACTTTTAAATTGGGTATAGACGAGGCATGATTCTTCGTTACTTGCTCTAATTTACTCTCGAGCCTCCTATATGCCTCCGATCCTGTCCAAAATCTTAGTCAACTTTGATTCCATCGAGATTTCTTTATCTTGCTGAAAGCTCGATTATCCTTGAGGCCTAAACTGCCCTCCATTGTTGTTCGACTAGGAAAAGTTAAGGTGATTCTTCCACCCGGGGTTGTAAGTATTGGAGCAAGGTTTATTACCCCCTCCCCCCATATAGTTTACTTGCTCTTGACTATCCTCTCCCATCAATTTGCAGTCCACAATATCAAGTCTATCTGACCACAAAGCTCACACTTTACTTGTATGGCTTTAACTTGAACTGAAGACGACACCTTCACGTTGATGAGCTGTTGCATCAAATTTTCATTCTTTGCCTGCATCTCCATCATTTGATCAACTGTGATGATTCCCTTTTGCTCTTTAAAAGTTGTAAGCTGCCTACCTCGCTCATTCATCCATAGGCGGTTATTGCTTGCCATTTCCTCAACCAACTCCTCTGCTTCATTGACAGTTTTCAGTATCAAGGATCCTCCTGATGCTGCATTTATGGTGCCTCTAGTATGTGGGTCACTCCATTGTAGGAAGTTTGCAAAAGGAACTCCTTCGATAGGTTGTGGTGTGGGCACTTCCTTTATAGGTCCTTATATCTCTCCCACGCTTCGTACATCGACTCCTTGTCACCTTGTTGGAAATTAGTGATTTCCTTTATAATCTTTGTGGCCTTTGTCAATAGGAAGTACTTATCCAAAAAGGCACACACAAGTTGTTCACACATTGTGATGCTAGCAGGGCTCAATGAATGATACCAAGCCTTCGCTCTATCTCTAAGTGTAAAGGGAAACAGCCTAATCCTAATTGTGTCCTTTGACATTTGGTGATATCGGAAAGTATCATAGATCTTGAGGAATTTCACGATATGTATGTTAGGATCCTCGTTCGCCATTCCATAGAATTGCACGTTTTGTTGAAGCATATTAAGGAGGGCTAGCTTGATCTCAAATGAGGCCGCTTGAACACGTGGCCTAGCCACTCTTTGGTTCAAAGGGTTAAACCCTAGCCTCTATGAGGGCTAGTTGTTGCTATCCTTGATTAGCTCCTTGGTCCATATTCTATTGGAATTCCTCAACCATTGTTGATTTTCCTAACTCTACTTCTTCCTCTCATTGTTCTAATCGTGTGATGTCTAAATCTATTATCTCAGCTGCACGACTCGAACTTCTCATAACTCTTATGATCATGTAAGAGCACGATTCTGAATTAAAACAAAAGAAACTAAAATAAAAATTTAAAAAACTATTATAAGATCTTAAACTATAAAACTAAATTTCACTTCCCCAGCAATAGCGCCAAAAACTTGATCGACTAGTTATGTGTTCTAAGTTTTAAAATTTATAACCTCGATAATATCGTAAGTGCACAGGTCGTTCGCGTAGTACCTAAGGTATCGTTCTCACAAAGAGGGTAATATAATTTTAAATCTAAGGCTTGACTAAATTTCACACTAAATCTAAATAAACAACTAATGCAGAAAATTAATCAAACAAACAATCAATTGTGAAAATTAAACTTTAGAAATATAAACAAGTGGCAAATCACACAACCCAATCCAAATCAACCTAGAAATTACCAAGTGAAAGAAAGGTGGTTTTAATCCGAAATTAAGGAAAATTTAATCAATTATATAATTATCTAATTAATGGGTCTAGATGGTCCTAGGGTAAATTACTCTCTTTTGAGTTATAATTCTTAACCCTAGTTTATAATCCCTTTATGGAATTGCGATCTCTCTATCCGTAATTGACCCAAAATCTAAATTAGTTCTAAAATTGTATAATAGCCTACCAGTAACCTATGGTCGATCTCTCATTACATGATTCTACCGGTTCGATTCAATTCTTTATCTATCAAATTACCTAACTCTCGTTAGCCCAATTTGATTATTTTCACTCAACTCCCCTTCTCAGTTTATTTCCAAGTTATTAAGAACAGATATTGAATCACAATTAACTCAAATAAAAGAAAATCAATCAAACTTCATTAATCTCAATAATCAAAATCCCAAAGGTGAGTATAGACAAAAACTTAACATTCAACAGAATCTATTCTCAATAACTATCTCAATTTTATACATTGATAAAATTGAAATAAATGGAAAATTCATCAGGAATGAAATTAGGGAGGCAACAAAAGTGGGAAACCACCCGTTCCAAGAAGTAAGTTGCGTCAAGCTTCTTCTCCTTTTCTCTCTTCCTTTGTCTCCTTCCTCAATCTCTCGATTTCTCTCATGGTTTTTTCAGAATGTGGCTGACATGAAGGCTCTATTTTAGACTCTCCATGGCTGCTACTACTATCTTGTAATGTTGTAATTATACTTTAAAAGCCCTAGGTTTAATTTGAGGTCGAAATGGTTCGAAAAGACTTGGGAAACTCAAGTTTTCGTGTAAGCCCGACACAGGCTACAATCGTGGCCACTGCCTAACCCTCTCTGTCACGATTGTGTCCCAAAGTGCATGATTGTGCCCTTGATCAAATCTCTCTGTCATGATCGTACCCAAAGTGCATGATCATGGCCTAGGTGTTGCTGACTCGTCCCTTTTAGTGCCACGATCATGGGCTATGTCTTTGACCCTCCTCGAAACTTCTCCGTTCTTTTCCATTTTCCCTAAAACACTAACAAACACATCAAGGTACCTCAAAAATATAACATTTAAGCTTAAAGACCCATACTAACCCGTAAAAACAATTAAACTCACAAACTAACACAATTAGCACATAAATGTCTAAACACTCAAATTAACACTAAATACCTAACAAATTAAACCCTAAAATATAATGCAAATCACAACTACCAATAAACGTTGCAATTTTTATGAGTTTGCGAACTCAATGAGTGAACCATCATCAATATGCTCACTCAGTTAGAACACCAAACATCACTGATATGAAACCAAATTCATAAGTCTATCACAGTTCAACAAATGTATCACATTATATCTCAACAATACATCATGAACTTCAAACATTTCATATAATCATTTAAGAATAATTCAATCATCTATCTTAGTCATTCATATTAGCAAAATGTGATAATCATTGCATATTATTATATCAACATAATCCAATAATTGTGCAAAATCATTCACATGATACATTTTAAGATATCTTTGCAAATGCATACGCACATGTAACTCAACTTTCATTTTTATTTTGTTGTGACCGAGCACCTATTTAGTGTCCCGTATATATTATAGATACCGGGCTCATTTCATTTGTTTTCATGTACCCATTGTGGATACCGAGCTCATTAATAACTGAGCATGTGGCTCTTTATGCACATTTCTGAGTTTTAAGCTCTTGTTCACACTGGTTAGTCAGGTCACAAATCCTTTATCTAATAATGCATAACAATGTGATGAAATGCATCATTTCATAAAATATGCTATCAATATCTTTCATTCATTATGCACAGTCATTTATCATATTCATTGGATCTGAGTCTAGCATTCAACATTCAACTGAGTATATACTTTCCATATTCACATTCAATTGGAAAACACTCCTAATACATTCCCAAATACCAAATTCCTCGAACCATCAATGTCCGGAATTATCGCAATCATATCAATAACAATTCAATAACTGAAATTTAAACAGCTACAAATCAATCATGGTGAGAAAACATCTAGATTAACTCACAATATGCTCTAGATTAGTTATTACTTTGATGATCTGGCAACGTTTGGATGTTGACGTCCAACTTGTACATTTTAATTCATCAATTTCCTAATTATACCAATTAAAATTACCAATTGTAATCCATCAAACCAAAATTCAAGATTCTTAACAATGCACAATTGACATTATAATCATTTTAAACCTTTCATATCCTTGAATATGTCAATTGAGTGCATGTACTATTTTTACATTATGTACAAATTCATAGTTCATGTGTGTATGCTAATGATATACATGTGAATGAAATGCATTTCATGAATTCTCAATGATATTACTCATGTGCAATATTCTAGGATTATAACCTTAGTATGGAAAACGACTATTACAATTCCCCCCCCCCCCAAAAAAAAATTGGTCCTCAAAATTCTTACCTGATTGATCAAACATTTGGGGGTATTGTTTCCTCATGTTCTCCTCAGTTTTCCATATGGCTTCTTCTCTCGAATGATTCCTCTAAAGGACTTTAACCAATGGAATCACTCAGTTTCTTAATTGCTTAGTCTAATAACCAACTATCTTAACTGGTTCCTCAACATAACTCAAATTACTTGCAATTTCAACTTCCTGTGTTGCTAACACATGTTAGATTTGAACGATATTTTCTAAGCATAGCAATAGGAAACACATTATAGATCTGAGCCATCTCTGCTGGCAATGCTAACTTATAAGCCAATGGTCCAACTCTCTTAGTAATCTCATAAGGACCAATGTATCTAGGGCGTAACTTACCCTTTTTACCAAACCTTAGCACTCCTCGCCAAGGTGATACTCTCATAAATACCCTATCTCCGACTTGGTACTCCATATCTCTCCGATACTAATTTGCATAACTTTTCTGCATGTTTTAATCTGTTTTGATCCGATTACGGATCAATTTTACCTCACCAATGGTATCTTGAATCAACTATGGGCCTTCAACCATCCTTAGGCCCTCTTCATCCCAATACAAAGGCGATCAACACTTTTTACCATATAACGCTTCATATGGTGCCATACTGATACTACTTTGATAATGATTATTATATGAAAATTTAATAAGAGCTAAATATTGATCCCATGCTCCTTGGAACTCCAAAACACAAGCTCTAAGCATATCCTCAACAATATTAATAGTTCTCTCACTTTGGTTGTCTGCTTGAGGATGAAAGGTTGTAATGAAATTTAACCATGTACCCAAAACTATTTGTAAACTACCCTAAAATCTCAAAGTAAATATGGGGTCCTGATCCGATACAATGGACACCGGAACTCTATGTAATCTTACTACCTCATTAACATACTAGGCTAACTGATCCAGTGCATTATGCTCTCTTACAGGTAAGAAATGGTCTGATTTTGTTAATCTGTCAATAATGACCCACAAGGAATCATATTGCCTTAAAGTCCTCAGCAAACTTATAATGAAATCTATAGTAGTCCTCTCCCATTTCCACTCTAGAATAGGTAATGATTGTAACTTTCCAACTGGAGCTTGATGCTCTGCCTTAATCTCTTAGCAAGTTAAACATTTAAAAACATATTTCAACACTTGTTTCTTTATCCCTGGCCACCAAAAATGTTGTTTCAAAGTATTGTACATCTTGGTAGTACCAGGATGTATAGCATAAGCTACTATATGAGCTTCCTCCAAAATTTCTTTTCTCAGATCATCCACATTAGGTAACTTAATCTCTACGTCAACCAAAGTGTATCATTCCTTAATTCAAACTCAGAATTCGGGTTCTATTTTAAGTTGTCAGTAATATTCACAAATTCTAGATCCGTAATTTGAGTTTTTCTTATCCTTTCATACAATACCAATTTAAACTTTAACATAGCTAACAATGCTTCATTCTGGCACAAATCCAATTCAAGATTCAATGCTCTTAGTTTTACTAGGTTTGGTAACCTCGATGTTTGAACTTGAGCTACACTACTATTGGATTTCCTGCTTAATGCATCAGCCACAACATTAGCTTTACTATGATGGTAGTTAATCGTGCAATCATAATCCTTAAGCAATTCAATCCAACGCTTTTGTCTCATATTCAGCTCCTTCTGACTCAACAAATATTTTAAACTTCTAAGATCTGTAAATATATGAAATGTTTCACCATACAGATAATACCTCTAAATCTCAAAGCAAACACCACTGTAGTAAGTTCTAAATCATGAATTGGATAGTTGAACTCGTGACACCTTTATTATCTCAATGCATATGCAATCACTCTGTCATACTGTATCAGAACATATCCTAACCATTGGTATGAAGCATCACTATATACTACATATCCTCCAGATCCAGATGGAATAGCTAATATTGATGCTATTAAATCGGTGTTTTAATTCCTCAAAACTCTTTTAACATTCATTGGTTCATCTGAATGCTATATTTTCTTTAGAAGTTTTGTTAAAGGGGCTGAAATCAAAGAAAACGCCTCGATAAATCTCCTATAATATCCTACCAGTCTAAGAAAATTCTGAATCTCAGACACATTTCTTGGGGCTTCCCACTTCATTACTGCCTCAAATTTCTTTGGGTTGACCTGTATGCCCTGTCCAGATACTATATGACCAAAGAATACTACTTTATCGAGTCAGAATTCACACTTACTAAACTTGACATACAATTTCTTCTCTCTCATTATCTGTAAGACTAACCTTAAATGCTCATAATGTTCTCCTCTGCTCTTCGAGTAGACCAAGATTTCATCTATGAATACAATCACAAAATGATCTAAGTAAAGTTGGAACACTTTATTCATCAATGCTATAAAAGCTGTCAGAGCATTTCTCAATCCGAAAGGCATCACCAAGAGCTCATAATGCCTATATCTAGTTCTGAATGCACTCTTTGATACATCAACTTCTACTATTTTCAATTGATAATACCCTGATCTCAAATCCAATTTAGTAAACACCTAAACTCCCTTTAATTGATCAAGTAAATCATCTATTCTCAGTAAGGGATATTAATTATTCACTGTCACCTAATTCAACTGTCTATAGTCAATGCATAATCTTAAGATCCCATCCTTCTTCTTCACTAACAAAACTAGAGCTCCCTAAGGTAACACAATAGGTCTGATAAAACCCATATCCAACAACTCCTACAATTGAGTCTTAAGTTCATTAAGTTCCACATGTACCATCCTATATGGAGGAATAGATATAGGATCAGTACCTCAAACAAGGATGATTGTGAACTTTGCTTCCCTATCTAGGGGTAAACCCAGTAATTCAGTAGGAAACACATCCAAAAAATCCCTAACAATAGGAATATCCTTTACCATTTGCTCAGTTCAGGTATCAGTCACATAGGCTAGATAAGCCTCACTTCCACCTCGAATTAGTATTAAAGCATGCATTGATGAAGTCAATCTGGCTAGCACTACTTGACTAACACCTCGAAATATTACTTTCGACTGAGTGGAAGATTCAATAATCACCTCCTTAGTTTAACAGTTTATCACAGTCCTATGTGCAATAAGCCAGTCCGTACCTAAAATGAGTTCCATCTTTTTTTAATTGCATTACTATCATATTAGATTCCAACTCTACCTAATCAACTAGAATAATGCACCCTTTATACACTTCAATCACTGTAGTACTACCTACCGGTGTACTAACCTCTAAGTCACATTTCAACATCTCTCTCTCACAATGTAGTTTAGATGTCAGATGTGGTGTGATAAATGAATGTGTAGATCCTGGATTTAACAATGCAAATGCCTCAAAATTAAAGACATGTAATACACTTGCAACATCTGGGGAGTTCTGAGCCTCTTGTCTGATGATAGCAAAGATCCTAACCTAAGATTGCGGTTGATTACTCCGCACCTCGGTCCTGACAATAGGACCTGCTAAATTTGTTCTTCCTCTACCTCTACCTTTTTGTCCTACTCCACTAGTCTACTTTGTTGGATAGTCGTCTCATTCTAAACTATCTCAATCATTGATCCTCCTCTCATTCCAGACTGTGCTCCCAAAATCACGGGACAGTCCCTAATTTGACGCTCGAAAGAGCCACAACAAAAACAAGCTCCCGATATCTTCGAACACTCCCCATCATGTTTCTTTCCACAGTGCTCACAACTAGGCATCTGTTATGTCTACCCTCTTGATACTGGACCTCTACCACTACCAATATGAATAAACCGCCTCTCAATCGAAACTTCGATTGTCTCGATCTAGTATGTGATCAGAATAATCTATTCTGGCATTTATTGAATCTCCTACCAGAATCAAATTGAGACTCACCTTATCTCTCCATTCTGAACTCTTACCTATATTCTCCTTGTCCATCTTTTTATAAATGTTCAATTTAAATTGAGGCAGCTCGCAGTTCAATAAAACTACTCAAATCAGTGATATCCAATCTCGTCCTGATCTCCATATTCAGTCCATCCTCAAATCGCATTCACTTATCTTCCTCGGTCAGAATTAAAGCAATAGCATGCCCCCATTAACTCATTAAACCCTATTTCATACATAACTACAGTGAGACTTCCTTGTTTCAGATCTAGAAATTTCTTCATCTTCCTATCGAAATAGATTTTGGCATATAGTTCTCCTTAAAAACCCTTAGGAAGTCCTCCCATGTCAGTTTACAAGGTTAGGTAGAACTGTTGGGAACAATCTTCCACCACTGATAAGCCAAACCTTAGAGTAGCGAGACTCTGTAGATAAACCTCTCGTCAGACTCATAGTCTATCTGATTAAACACCCTTTCTGTTCTTTCCAACCAACATTCTGCCTTCGCAGGGTCTGTACTTCCATAGAAGTCTACAACCCCCTGCTTCCTAAGCTTATCATACCTTTTCTCTCTTCTCTAATGAACTGTTGGAGACATTTGTACAAACTGAGGTACTTGAGACTCTCTATTGGCTCTTATGGACTCAAGGTTAGCTGACTCTACAACTTGATCTCTTATAGTAGATGACCTATAACAAACAATAATTGGGATCACTATACGAGTCTCTCACTATATATTAGGTTTAAATGCGTATATATGTCCCTATGGATATCAAACCATACTCTAATACCAAAAAATTGTAACACACCACTACTATAAAGCATATGCTCGAACATCTAGAGGACATTCAAGAACATGTCCTATGAAAATGGCATGTTAGAGCAATTACACTAACTTACTATGGCATTATACAGCAAATAAGTATTTCCAAAGAGTAAAACTACTCATTTCATTCACGAAACATAACTTACATTGTGGCATTACCTTATATAATCCATATATTTACAGTATCAAAAACATCTGAGAGCTTACTGTTGTGTTACAAAATGTTCTATATGAAATGAGACAGCTAAATAATCACATTCTACTAAACTCTTCAGATATCATTAGACTAGACCTTTGAGCCATTTTTGTTTCCAAAAACGCAAATACTAGACTTCTAATAGTTTGCCTTAAAAGTTAGGTCTCCCTCGTACCTAAAAATTAACATTGCAATTTTGATGAGTTTACGAACTATGAGTGAACCATCATCGATGTGCTCACTCAGTCAAAACACCAAATGTCACTGATATGAAACCTAATTCACAATTATATCACAGTTCAACAAATGTATCACATCATATCTCAACAATACATCTTGAACTTCAAACATTTCATATAATTATTTCAGAATAATTCAATCATCTATCTAAGTCATTCATATCATCAACATATACATAATCATTGCATATCATTATATCAACATAATTCAATGATTCTTCACAATCATTCACATGATACATTTTAAGATATATTTGTAAATGCATATGCACATGTGACTCTACTTTCATTTTTATTTTGTTATGACTAAGTACCTATTTACTGTCCCATATCTATTGTAGATATCGGGCTCATTTCATTTACTGTCTTGTACAGATTGTGGTTACAGGCTTATTAATAACTGAGCCTGTAGCTCTTTGTGCACATTTTTTAACTTTAAGCTCTCTTTCAAACTGGGCACTCCGGTCACAACTCCTTTATCTGGTCATGCTTAACAATGTGATGAAATGCATCATTTCATAAAATATGATATCAATATCTTTTGTTCATTATACACAGTCATTTATCATATTCATCAGATATGAGTCCAACATTCGACATTTAATTGAGTATATTCTTTCCATATTCACTTTCAATTGGAAAACACTTCTAACACATTCTCAAATATCAAACTCCTAGGACCATCAATGTATGGAATTATCATAATCATATCAAAAACAGCTCAATAACTAAAATTTAAACAGCAAAAAATCCATCATATTGAGAAATAACTCACAGTATGCTCTAGATTAGCTATTGCCTTGATGATCTGACAATGTCCCGATGCTGATGTTCGACTTGTACTTCTATGATCATGCAATACACACATGTTTTACTCATTACCAATTTTTTCAATCATATGATTATTCAATCATACACATGTACATGTGTCATATTCAATCCATGCTTAATTGACTTTTCCTAGGTATGTATCCTTATTCATAGATCTTAACCATTCATACATCATAGCTTGAATATAACTAATTTATAATTTAGGATTATACCTCAACTAAACTTGATTATTATAAATTCATCAACCATACACTCACTAATTTTTAGCACTATATATATATATATATATATA
>JAOSBN010118959.1:0-34977 GCA_027563595.1 Erythroxylum suave | reverse complement strand
GCAATCAGTGAAATCATTTTACCTTCATCTATGCAGGTGCCTAATTTGTTTTTTCACCGTAAAGCTAACTTGATGTCTAGAAACAAAGCTCCGTAAGAGTCATACACAGTACATGTCCTCACTTGCAGGTGCAAGAGAAAGGTGGTGGTGACAGCAAATCCTACCATAATGATCGAACCGTTTGTGAAGGATTTTCTAGGTGGAGACAAGGTTTGCAAACCTATATAGACGATAAACTCCTGGTGAAACGTTTGCTTGCGAACCTATAGACGATCACTAGTGGCAGCGAGTGAAGCAAGAAGATAACCTCTTGGTGAAATGACGATAACCCATGCTCCATGCTTTACATAAGATATGCGCTACTGGTTTCTCTCCACTGTCAGTGAATTCATACTCCACAAGTACGAAAACACACACATGCAAAGCAACCAGAGAAATCGCAGAAACGAGTAACGCAGCATATACATGGAGAAGTCCCAAGCAGATACGAAAGCAAGCATTAAAAAAATGCATGGAGAAATCGTAGGCGCCAGAAAAATCGAAAAGGGGCCTGAAGAACCTGTTGAACTGAAGGTAACGTCGGCGCAACTGTTTTTTTCCTTTACAAAAACCTGTTGTGATATATTACGGAAACGTAAATTTTTTGTTTCCGTAAAATGATTGCAGTTTTTTTATTTTTAAAAACATCACAACGTAACATAATGAACCAAACGTGTTTTACGACGAAGTTTTATTTTTTATAAAAACCACAACTAAAAACAGTAAAAAAAAATGAAACCAAACAGGCCTTAAGTTGTATATAAGACTCATGTTCTTATAATTTTTTAAAAGTCATGTCCTTATAAGTTATTTTATACATAAAAACAACTATTACTAAATAACTGATTTATTAAACTTTTTTAATAAAAAGTTGATGTTATCCACTAGTCAAATCAACTGATGTAATCAGTCATCACTTAACCACTGATAGAATCACCTATAAGTTAGTGCAATAAGTTGATTGCCAAACAAGCCTTAAACATCAGCAAATAAAAGTTCTTTTCAAATTTTAAAATATAAAAATACAAACTATTGTTATCAAATATCACAATATAAGAAAACATAGTTATTCTATAATTAATTAAACAGCCTACAACTTCTTAATTTAGTTATGGTTAAATACATAAATAATAGTAAGTTTATAAGGGATTAGTAAAGAAAAAGTTTGTATTTTTTATTTTAAAAGTTGAATTCATAAATAATTAAAAGCGTGAAAGACTTGATTCCCCGTACTATTTTGCTAATTTTAAGACATGTCTTTATTTTTTAAAATACTTTATACTATTAAAAATTTTAAAGGGGGTATTATTTTAAATGTCTATCAAATTATTTTAAGGATTAAATACACTAATATTTCTAGTTTTTGACCTTTTTTCATTTTAATTCTCACACTTAAATATTATCAATTATCCTTAATATTCTTTAGCTATTACCTACACCATTCCATTATATTTCCTTAGTTGTTCTTTTTTTTTTACTTAAAATGACGTAGTATAAAAATTTTAAATTCTAATATGACGTTTTTTTAAAGTTATAAATAGATGAAAAATTAACGAAATATGATATAATTAGTTGTGTGATAGTTAAAAAATTATCACGGTGACTAAGTGATACTTTTTAAAACATGATGATTGAAATGATGAAATGTCAAATGTTAGAAAGTAATATAATTAATCATTATTTTAACAGAGACCATAATGAAGTTGAATATTTCTCAAGCATTGAGGATTGCATGACTATCTAGACCAAGCTAGTACAACATATCGAAATCCAACTTAACCACGACAAGGAAAATATCTGTCAAATTATTTTTTTAGGTAATATTTTGGTCATATGAGACAAATGACTTAAACTTAAGTTATGTTATGATCTTTTTAAGGTTAAGGTAGTTATATGGACAACATATGTACATTGTAGTTCAAAACATAACAAGCTCTATTAAACTAACTTCGTAAAATTTCTTTCTTTTGTATTTCTAATATAATAAAAAAAAATAGATCATTTTAAATAGTAAAAGTAGTTATTTTAGAATAATGTCTAGCAAAAATGTGCGCATAAATGATATAATATCAACATTAATATAATAGTAATCATACCTAGGACTTACACTCTATTGTTCAAGAATTTATCATATATTTAATTTTATGTGAAATGTTTAGTGAGTAGTAATATAAGTTATCTTATATATATTAAACTTTTGTGCCAACTTGTTATATCAAAAATAAATTTAGCTAGTAGTAAAAGATTATCTCAAATTAGTGATAAGTTTATATTTTTCATGTTATTAGGGGTTAAATTAGTCATAATTTATCATTTTATGGTTTTTTTTTTGAAAATTTTGAATATATTAAGGCTTGAAGGCGAGTCAAAATGTCACAAGTTACAAAACAATTTAACATCCCAAAATAATGAAATTCATTACATCTGAATTGCTAAAGAAACTTAACAGTATGCTATAATTGTAAAGCATCGCGTCATGTGCCCCTATATTGAACTATGAAAGGGCAACACCTCTCATTATGTCACTTCTCCCTTGTCTATATGACCATTATTTGCACCTTTATGAACGTAACCTACATGTCGATAGTATAGAACATAGCGGGGTTGATTAAGATACCAACCATAACTACCGATGGTGTGTCAAAGAAAGATGTCATAGAGCCTACTTTAGGAGACACAATCTGATATAAATTAGTGTATCATGATTTTGGGCATTTCATACATTCCAATGTGTCAATAGAGATTGTCTACGTTGAAGCTTATGTCATTGTAAATTGATTTGGAGCCGAATATGTTGAAACAATTGGTTGTGAAACTGCTCTTATGTGGTGTTTTTGTCTTGAAATGTATTGCAATTTCTCTCTTCTTATATAGCAATGATTATTGAGGATAAGGCTATAAAAAAAAATTTACCTGCAGTGCTGTTTCTATACTTCATCTGTTTGGTTTGGATGTTATCTAGGGTATCAATCACAACATTTGACGAACATTTACGCCATATTTGATTTTAAGTATATGATGTCTTTTTTTTGGTTTAGTTCATTGTATTTTATGTGATAAATTAGAGGAAAATCTCAATTTTGAATGAATTATTCTCCATAATTTTCTAATCAAGGTGATATTAGAGTTAATTGGAAGCTAACAAGATGGACAACTTTATAGAAGGAATCAAAGATCAATTCAAGTTTAAAGATTTCATATATTGGAGGATAGTGGAAAACTTGGCAATACAACACTAACAATGGTTTTTGTTTAATCAGTGTTGGTTGTGTATGTTGTCTAAAGGCAAACTGATGTTTCACCAATTAACATTTGTAGTCATAAAGTTTCTGAACCCAATTGACATTGGTCTAAAAGTGAAATAGTTAACTTATGATTTAGAATATTAGGTTGTGCATAACTACATGTTTAATCACTTTATAACTTTTTATGTAACTCTAACTTATAAATGCCCCTATTAGTATCCTTTAGAGGCTAACGACAACCTCCTTTGTATTTGATTTCCTATTTATGGCGTTTCTTAACTAAGGTTATAAAAACTGGACCAGACTAATCGGTCTGACTGGAAAAAGTTTGAACTAACCAGTGGTCTAGTTTAGCTTTACCTAATAACCTCTTTGTATAAAAGTCGGTCGTTTTATCAGCTAACTGACTAGTTTTTATCTAACCAGTCCAACCGGTTCGTCACTGTACAAAACTACAGATATACCTAAAGGCTACTTTAAGTTTCATTTCATCAAACCTCTTAGGCTTCCCCTTGCCTCTTCACCACCTTCTCTTCACCATCTTCTGATTTTCTCTTCACCATCTCTTACTACCTCCATAGATGTAGAAATTGAGCTCTTCTCTTCAAATTTCAGATTTCATTTCATCGAACCCTCTCCTCCCTATTTCACTATCTTCTCCTCACCATCTCTCACCACCTATACAGATGAAGAAATCAAGCTCTTCTATTCTCAAATCAAAGTTTAGATTTCATAGATCAATCTCTCTCCTCGCCTCCATCATTTTCTCTTTTCTCAGATCTCATTTCTAACCGCTTGTACCTGCTTATGTCAACAAATTGTAGAGGCAAGCCATGAAGGATGTTGGCATTATTCTGGAGGTTTGGAATCAACTTTTGCTAAGACCCCTTGAGTTGGGAAGATGATGCTTGAACTCCCTCTGCTATAGGGGAGATGATTGGCAGTCGAGTTGGGGAACTTCTGAGGACTTCTCTAGAAAGAGCGGGAAATTCCTCTTTAGAGAGGGAAGATTCTACCCTCTCTATAATCAACAGAGGTGGACCCTTCGTCGGGACCGTAATTCCAGACACCGTATTTCAAGATAAGAAGATGAGGCACACACAGGAATCAATTTTCCTAAAGAAGAAAAAGTAGGGGTAGGGGTGTAAGTTTGTAGCGAGAGTCAGTGAAAAAGGAGGAGAGAGTAAATAGTAGAAGAAGAGTTTTTTTTACCGAGTTCTTGATATATAATAAGCTTTTTTTATTAGGTCCTTTGCAATCAAGCGTAGTATCTGCCTAGTTAAAGTGATTTTTAGGCCAAAACCAAGGCATTATCCATGGATAATGAAAAGTTTTGAGCTTGTAAGACCTCATGTGGATAAATTTCAGGTTAGGATAGTCAAAAACTAATGAATTTAAAAGTTTTTTTTTGAACTGATACTTAAGGTATGTGATTTTCAGCATTTCAAGATACTGAAAATTCGCAAAACAGAAACAATATCAGTATCTTATCATTTGGTAGACTTTTAACAAAGAAAGAGGACATAAATGGTTGGCTGGCATTATTTTGGTGATCAAACTATAATTGAAGGCCAAAAGGAAAGTGAAATTCTTGATTTTTAATGGAGAAACAAAGACGAAGTTTGTTGTTAGGACCAATAATAGCCAGGACTTGATCTTTATTATACACCAATCTAAATATAATAGGAAAGAAGAGAGGACATGATGAATACCTAAAAACTAGAGAGCGATTGGAACCAGATAAGAAGGATCGAAGGAACCAGAGACATAATGATAGAGAAGAAGAAGATAGAACCAGTGATAACTAATGCAATTTTGCAGTGTTTTCAAAATCTGGCCGACTCGAGGTTTATGAATTCCAATTTGTTATATAGATAAGGAGATAAGGATAAGGCAATCAAATCATGAGCTTTCATTTTTGTTTATACTTCTTGATTAATTAGTTTTCTGTAACACTTAGAACTCTATTTCATTTGAGATTTTGATAGTTATATTATATATACTCATTGAAGTATTGAATTTATTGATCTAAAAAACTATTTTAGGCTACTTTACTGGGGCCTCTCTTATAATAATTAGCTACCCTTCCTCTAAGACTTGAATAAGTAAGAGCTTTTTTACAAGTGAGTACCATTCTGTTGTGTTTCTACTCTTGGTTTGTTTCTATTATGGTCAGCATTAGGCTGTTGATTTGTTTATGCTCTTGGTTTGTTTCTATTATAGTCACCAGTCGGCGCTTGATTTGTTTCGGCTCTTGGGTTGTTTCTGTTATGGTCACCATTCTACTGTTGGTTTATGTGTATATGTATGGATTATGATGGTTTCAGCTTGACTTTTTCTTTTTTCAAATTGATTCTTGTTTCTTATGTACTTGGATTTGATCCATTATTGCTTATGTGTTAACAAATATTAGATGTGAGTTGATAACTTAAATTTAAGGAGTGAAATGATGATTTAGTTGTCAAGTTGCCATAGAGTTCCAATTTTTCCTGTAGATAAGGGGATAAGGATAAGGCACTAATTAGTTTTTTGTAACAATTAGAAATACTTGGTTTAAGTTCTCATTAATATTTAGAACTATATTTCATATTAATTTCTGGTTTTGATAGTTTTGTTATATATACTCTTTCAACTATTCAATTTGTTGATCTAAAACACCAAAATCGAAACTAACAATATTTCATTTAGGTTATTTGAAGTGGAGCAATTGCTGGGGAAAAGTTTAATAAGTGAGTAACATCTATTGATCTTTTTTGTATCTATTCTATTGTTGTTGGTCTTCTTTATTACAATTGATAAATGAGAATTACTTAAGTTGTATGCTTTTTCCGTGACAATAATATACCTACATTTAGAAACCGCAAGTGCACAGTTGTCGAAGTGAGTAATAAATCGGTAAGAACCGAGTCATGTCCACAGGGATTATAAGAAAGTTTAAATCTATGCTAGCTAATGGTGTTTGGAATCTAGTTGGGTAAAATTTTGGAAATTTAAAAGCAATGTAAAGAATTAATAAAAACTCAAATGAATTTCTAAGCAACTACCAAATTCAATGCAACCAAAATAACTATGAATACGACAAATCTATGTAACAACTAATTTAAGAAAAGAGTGCAACAATTGATTAACTAAAGGTATTAATGTCAATGGGAAATGACTTTCTCTTAGGGAATGATATTTTTGTCAATCTTCATATTGAATTAGCTATCTTCCACAAATGAATAATCCTAACCTTGTATGTGAATTTTAAGTGTAATTAATCCCCTTCTACTAAAGGTGAATTAATCTATCCACTCTAGACATCACTTAGCAATCCTTTACTTAAGTTCTTCCTAGAGTTTCTTCAGTTCCAAACTTAAACCTTCTATTTTCACCTCCTAGGTTTCCTGGGTCTCCCAACTCACAAGAAAATCTAGCTGAAATTCCTTCAATCTTCTAGCAAAAACACCTTTTTTCAAAGGTGAATTTATACCAAGCAAACTTTCAATAATCTAAAGGAAGAACAATTAAACCCAAGGAAAATCAACAAGTATATGAATATTCAGTTGTGGATTCCAGTAAAATTTAATATTAAAGCATCATCAAAACATCAAATCCCTAAGAGAAATTAAGGTTCTAGCCACAAATCATCATGCCAAGCAATCCACAAGCAAAAATCCTAAACAAGCTCATGAAAAAACTAAATAAATAAAATAAAATAAAATAAACAATGTGAATGGAATGGAGTTGTTGCATCTTTTGCTAGTGGAGGCTGCGTCTTTTTCAGTGAGTGGAGTTGTGCGTTGTTTTTCAATGTATGAAGACTAGGTGCGTGAATCAAATGGAGGCTACGTAAATGTAGGTTGTGTTGTTTTATTCTGCTATGAATGAAGGCTACTCCATGCGTGTAGGTTGGCATAAGTGAATAGAGTGGAAGCAGGCATGTTTTTTGTCTAGAGGCCGGATGAATGGAGGCTTGTGTGTTCGTCTTCTAGAGGCTGGCATAAGTGAAGTGAGTGAAGGCTGCGTGCATGAAGGCTTGAGTTTTGTATGAGTGGAGGCTTGATTGGAGGCAACGTTTTGCGTGAGTGAATGGTGAGTGGAGGCAGTGTTTTGTGGAGAGGTCTTGTGTGAATTGGAGGCTGACGAACCAAGTGTGGTTATCTGCGTCAAATGGATGGAGCGTCCTTGCGTTTTTAGCAACTGGATGCTTTATCTTCTGCTGGACGGCCTCTGCGTAAATGAGAGTGGAGTGGAGGGGTTAGTGAAGAGCTGGCATAGTTGTGGCTAGAGGCAGTCTTGTATGGGTTTTTTTTTTGGGACTGTAGGCTGGCATGAGTTAGTAGAGTTGTGTATGGAGCGTGAGTGGGTTAGCTTGGGTGAGTGGATGCTACTGAAGTGATTGGAGGCTGTCAGCTCTCTTTGTTTCTTTTCTAAAAACCACACTAAGCCCTCTGCTGTGTTTTTTTTCCTTGTTACTTTGCATTTTGCTGCTCCTTTTCTTTTTCAAATCACGATGAACTATCTACTTTTTGAAAAAAAATGCTGCCCATTCTCCTTTGTATTACTCTTTTCAGTGGTAGCCCTCTCTTCTTTTGCTTTATTTTTTCAAAAAATTTCTAACACTCAAAGATAATACAAAAACAGTAATTTAGCATATATTTACTCCAAAACATTACACAATTGACCCAAATTAACTCATCAAATAATAGTCTATCAATATCACTATCAAATGCTCCCACACTTGAACTATTGCTTGTACTCAAGCAATTTAAACAAAATAAAAAATAATAAAATTTTCATCAATTCATTTTCAAAGAAGATCGAGTGTGTGCATTCATTCAAACTTTAGCAAACTCAAGCTTTGAGCTACTACACATCATAAATTTTTCATCAATGCACATAAACAAAGTCAAAGACAGACACCATTGATCAAAGGCACATATAAAATTCGAATAGATTTTCCTCACGTTTTTGCTCGAATCACTTTAGTTTTTAGGGTCAGTGTTTCACTCAAGACTCCCTATAAAAGATTACACTGCCACAGGCTTGCATATTCACCAATTTTCCACTACATAAAATATACACTAACATGGATCAAAAGGCCTTTTATTTAGGGTTGTAATGGGGTTTGGGTCAAGGTAGGATAAAAAGGTCAGAAGTTAACCCACAAGCATTAACAAAGCATTAAGTAAAAGAGACAACTAAATACAAAATCCGAGATAAGCAAATGAATACATGGGACTACTACTACTCTTCACTAACTAATGCTACTATGTTTGATTCTTTTTCTTTTGTTTTTTCTTGTCTCTTTTTTTAAATTTTTCTTTCTTTTTTCTATTTTGTTTTTGTTTTTTTTTTGAAAAACAAGAAATAATGTAAATCAATAAAATATGTTTAGGAGTATCTCGATAAAAATCTCAAAATAACAAGTAAGCTTCAAAGTCCCAAACTATAGACCAAATGATCACTTAGCACTTCATTATACTTGTGAATGGGCAAGGCTAGTGGAGTTTTGGATTAAGTGTTTATTTTTCAATCAAAAAAGGTAAAGGTTCAAAAGAGGTTGCAAGGTATAATGTATAAGGTGGACCATTTAAGCTAATGGGTTTAAAATAAAGAATGCCTTAATCATTTCCATAAAGCGTGCATCTCATAGTTTCAAACTAGTTCAATGCAAGTTCTAGAGGTAATTTTCCTAGAGGAGCATCATGCACAACAACAAAAAAAGAAATATAAAATGCATTTATGTAGGCTCCAAAACCTCACATGTACTTATGTGAAAATCATCAAAATTTTATACATTACCTAATCACTCAAGTGTCAAATTATTGACTGAGTTTATGCAACTAACTACTTCAATCAATCCATATGATTCACCTTCTACTCAAGTTGCATAATTCAAATTCAAGCACACAACTCAATTCTCAGTCTAACTACTATAACAAACTGGCATGATTTAACCTTCAACACAGTTCAAGTGCAAGATTCTAAAAATTTCAAAATTGGTCCTAACACTACACTTAAATGGGACATTGTCCCCAATGACATAAAAAATATAAAGAGATGAGAACATAAGGACTCCCCGGATCAAAGAGGGCTTAACGACTTGAAATTAGAATTCACAGCTCCAATCTTGCATTCCTTAAATAAAAACAGATAAAAAACAAATAAGGTACTCAAATGAAAGCAATAAAAAGAAATTGAAACAACAAATAACTAAAATGAAAGGATAAGATTGGGTTGCCTCCCAATAGGTTCTATGTTTAACGTCAATAGCTCGACATAGCCATTTGATCATGGGTCCTTGAGTGAAATGCTTGCAATGTTTCTCAACTCTAGACCATAATAATGCTTCAATCTTTTCTCATTCACTTTAAAAGTTCTTACTTCACTTCCTTCAACTTCAATTGCTCCATAGGAGGTAACATTTTTCACAACAAAAGGCCCTGACCATCTAGACCACAATTTTTCTAGAAAAAACTTCAATCTCGAGTTGAAAAGAAGAACTTTCTCTCCTGGGCCAAATTCCTTCCTAATGATGTGTTGGTCATACCATTTCTTAGTTTGCTCCTTGTAGATTTTGTAGATCTCATATGCTTCATTTTGAAATTCTTCTAATTCACATAACTGAAGAGATCAATTTTCAACCGATTTTTGCCAATTAAGATTTAGCTTCCAAAACTGCCCAACAAGTCTTATGTTCTAACTCCACCGAAAGATGACAAGCTTTTCCAAAAACCAACCGATATGAAGACATGCCAATTGGAGTCTTGAAAGTCATCCTATATGCCCAAAGGGCATCATCAAGCTTGAGAGCCCCGGTTGGGGTTCACCGTCTTCTCAAGAATGTCTTTGATCTCTCAATTTGATATTTCAGCTTGGTTATTTGACTGTGGGAGGTATGGTAAAGCAACCTTTTGACGAACTCCATATTTTGTTAAATGATTACTCAGAAGCTTGTTGCAAAAGTGGGTACCTTCATCATTAATAATGGCCCTTGGAGTGACAAATCTTGTGAAAATGTTTTTCTTGAGAAATCTGAGAACATCTTTGGCATCATTTGTTGGTGAAGCTATGGCTTCAACCTATTTTGATACATAATCCACTACCAAAAGGATATAGGATTGTCCACAAGATTTGGGGAATGGTCCCATGAAATCGATACCCCACAAATCAAAGAGGTCTACCTCAAAAATGTTGGTCAAAGGAAGCTCATGACATTGTGAGATATTACCCATTTGTTGACATCGGTCACATTTCTTAGTGAAAACATAGCAGTCTTTATGAAGTGTAGGCCGATAGAAACTGGATTGGAGAACTTTTGTTGTTGTTCTTGTTGGGACAAAGTGACCTCCGTATGGTGATGAATGACAATGCTCCAAAATTACTTGGACTTCATCTTCTGGGATACATCTTCGAATCACTTGATTCAGGCCTCTTTTGAACAATAAAGGCTCATCTTATAGATAATTTTTCGCATCAAATAGGAACTTTTTCTTTTGAGATGGATTTTAGTCCGGAGGAATCAAACCTGTAGCTAAATAATTTACCACATTGGCAAACCATGGAAGCTTTTCATTGACTCTAAATAACTGCTCATCCACAAAAGTCTCTTAGATAGGTATTGGTGGCTTTGATTCCTCAATCTCTAATCGAGATAGATGGTCGACAGCTGCATTTTCTGTCCCCATTTTGTCTTTGATTTCCACATCAAACTCTTGCAAAAGCAACACCCATCGAATGAGTCATGGCTTAGCATCTTTCTTTGCAAACAAATATCGGATTGCCATATGATCTGTGAAAACCACAACCTTGGACCCAATGATATATGACCGGACCTTGTCCAATGCAAACATAACTACTAACATTTCTTTTTCTCTAGTAGTGTAATTTTGCTTGGCATCATCCAAAGTTCGGCTAGAGTAATAGATAACCTTGAACTCTTTCTTTTGCCTTTAGCCTAAAGCTACTCCCACTGCGAAGTCACTTGCATCATACATAATTTCAAACGGTTGGTGCCAATCAGGCATGATCATCACCATAGCTGAAGTCAACTTTTTCTTGATCAACTCAAAGGCCTTCAAGCATTTCTCATTGAATTCAAATTTCACATCCTTCTCCAAGAGATTGCAAAGGGGCTTAGCAATCTTGGAGAAGTCTTTGATGAATCTCCCGTAAAATCCCACATGTCCAAGGAAACTACAGATACCCTTTACATTTTTTGGTGGAGGAAGGTTTTCAATAGTTGTTGTTTTGGCTCGGTCTACTTCAATGCCATAGGCAGATACTTTATGACCCAACACAATTCCTTCCCTCACCATAAAATGACATTTATCCCAATTGAGCACCAAGTTCGTATCCTGACATCTTTTCAACACTAGAGACAGATTATGTAAGCACTTATCAAATGAATCAACAAATACAGAAAAATCATCCATAAAGACTTTTGTGAAATTCTCAATCATATCATAAAAGATAGCTATCATATAGCACTGAAATGTAGCAGGAGCATTGCAAAGACCAGAAGGCATGCGCCTAAATGCAAATATGCCAAAAGGACAAGTGAATATGGTCTTTTCTTGATCTTCAGGCACTATGGCTATTTGGTTATATCCCGAATACCTATCTAAAAAACAGTAAAATGCATGTCCAGTAAGTATGTCCAACATCTGATTTATGAATGGCAAAGGAAAATGGTGCTTCCTAGTAGCTTTGTTCAACTTCCTATAATCCATGCAAACCCTCCATCTAGTGATTGTCCTAGTGGAAATAGTCTCATTGTTATCATCTTTAACTATAGTGAATCCACCTCTTTTAGGAACAACCTGAGTAGGACTAACCCTTGAACTATCAAAAATTGGATAAATGATTCTAGCCTTAAGCCATTTTTGAATTTCATTCCTAACCACTTCCTTCATTTCTGGGTTCAATCTTCTTTGGGGTTCAATGCTAAGGGTGAATGACTCCTCCATAAGAATTTTATGCATTATAATAGAAGGACTAATTCCCTTAATATTTGAAATCGACCAACCCAATGCATTTTTAACTCCCTTAACACCCTAAGTAGTTTTTCTTCTTCTAAAGGAGTCCATGAAGATTAAATAATGACAGGAAAGTTTGATTAGCACCAAAGAATGCATATTTCAAATTTTCAAGCAAGGGTTTCAAATCAATTAATGGGTGCACATCCTTCACATCACCATCAACATCAGCATCAGTCACAAAAAACAAAGGCTCAGTTTGATCAAAATTTTTCAAGCATTCAAAAGAATCCAATACCATCATAAAACAAATATCCTCATCATACATAGCATCTTTTCTAAACATACCTTCCAAACATGTTAATAATGGATCTTTAGACATAAGGGAAGGAAAAGATGTTACCATATAAGAGGATATGATATACACTCGATTGCAAGTAGGTGTATCATTTGGATGTTTAAGTGATCTGTATATGTTGAACCTCACCTTCTCGCCATTTACATCCAAGGTTAGCTCCCCTTATTGCACACCAATCACTACACCTCCAATAGCTAAGAGCGGTTGCCCAAGTATGATCAGGATTTCCTTATCTTCTTCCATATCAAGCACCACAAAATCTACAGGGAGAATAAATTTGTCAACACAAGCAAGAACATCTTCTACAATACCTCTAGGACAAGTGAGAGAAAAGTCAGCTAATTGGAGGCAAATTATCGATGGCTTGACTTCTCCTAATCCCAGCTTTTGGAAGATGGAAAGAGGAATGAGATTTATGCTTGCCCCTAAATCGCAAAGCACTTTACCAAAATATGTTTTGTCGATCTCACACAGAATTGTTAAGCTTCCCGGATCTTTCAATTTCTACAATAACTTTCTTTGCAAGACTGCACTACAATCCTCGGTCATCAATACTATCTTATAGTCTCCAAATCTCCTCTTTTTGGTAACAATGTCCTTGATGAATTTTGCATAATTCAGTACTTGCTTAATAGCTTCAATCAAGGAAATGTTGATCTCAAGTTTCTTAAAGACTTCAAGGAATTTTACGAATTGATCATTGATTTTCTTCCATTGAAATCTTTGAGGATATGGTAGCTTGGGAATGATTTTTGTTTGCAGTTCCCCTTCTGGTTTCTTCTCCGAATTAACTTCCTTCTCTACTTGTGTAGGTACAATTGTTTCTTCATAAGTATTCTTTCCTTCGTTATCATTAGATTGAGTGGAGCTATTTTCTTTAGGTTTCAACACTTCCAATTGTTTTCCACTTCGCAAAATAATAGCCTTGCACTGCTCTCTCAGGTTAGTTTCAATATTACCTGCAAATGTCATTTGATTCAAATTCCCAACAGCATTTGCAAGTTGTCCCAGTTGAACTTTAAAACCCTTCACTGAAGTCCCGATACTGGTTACTTGTATCTCTAGCTCATTCATCTCCTTCTCATTCTTGTGGAAATGGTTTCTTGTCTCAATTACAAAAGTGCCAATCATTTCTTCTAAGGAAGGTCCCTGTTCTGCCAATAGTGGTCCATATCTAGGTGGGTGGGGCATGCTTCTTTGAATACCATAATTATATTGCGCCTTAGAGTTATAGCCTTGACCATATTGATTTCCCATTGGTTGTGACTTAAATCCTAAGCTCCTTTGGTTAACAAACTGATCTTGTTCCACTGCCTCATCATTAGTGTAGAATGATTGACTAGTAGTTGCCACCTTTTCATCCTATCTTTCCTTTGACATGAATTTTGAAAATTGATTGGATAGGGCTGCCAATTGAGCAGATAGCTGAGTCAATTGGTCCACTTCTAAAATCCTCTCTTTCCATTAGTTCTCTCGAAGGGCCACTAGTAATTGTTTGAAGCTGTATCTTCTAGCAATGCACATGCTTCTTGGGATGTTTTTCTCATCAGTGTGCCACCTTCCACTGCATCTACAATGGTTCAAGTTTGGCCATTCAACCCGTTGTAGAACATTTCTACTTAGACCCACTCTTGATAACCGTGATGTGGACACTTTCTCAAAAGATTTTTGTACCTCTCCCAAGCTTCATGTAATGGTTCCCAGTCATGCTGTCTAAATATACTAATCTCAGATCTTAACTTTGCAACTTTACCAGGTGGGAAAAATTTAATCAAGAACTATTGTGCCACCTCCTGCCTGGTTCGCATTCTATCAGTAGAAATTTAATGAAGACAATTATTTGCCTTATCCTGAAGAGAAAATGGGAACAATGTGAGCATGATTTCATCTTGCATTGCCCCTTCAGTTTTGATAGTGTCACATAATTATTGGAGGCTTGCAAGATGATCAGTTGGATCCTCCATTGATGCCCCTCCAAACTGATTTGTTTGAACCAAATTGATGAGTCCAGGAGAGATATGAAAATTCTGAGCATGAACATTAGGTCTTTGAATACCGTGATAATTGTCTACCACTGTAGGTTGGAAATAATCTTTGATAGAACGTTGGGATAATTGTTCCTATTCATTTCCATTATCTCCTCTTCCATTTCCTCCATTCAAATTAGTTGTACCAAGTCTGGCTTCCAACTGAGCTAATCTTTGCGCCATTTCATCCCTCTCTCTTTGAATTCTCTGAAGTTCTTCTGCTTGATTTTCCATTTTCTTTTGCCAATGAATTGACTTTACTATTCTATCCAATGCTGGGTCAAACTGTCTTTCTTACCCTCTAGTGATTCGGGGCATACAATTTTTTTTCTTTACACAAGCTACACAAGAAAATGAAAATGCAAAAAGAAAAAGAAATGAATAAGTTACTCTAGGGATAAAAAGAAAACCAACAAGTAAATGTCAAACTATCTATAGAAACAAAAAATTCAAACATTAATCCCCGGCAACAGTGTCAAAAACTTGTTCAAAAACCGCAAGTGCATGGTTGTCAAAGTGAATAATAAATTAGTGTGAGTTAGTGGAGGTGCGTATGGAGCGTGAGTGGGTCAGCTTAGGTGAGTGGATGCTGTTGAAGTGATTGGAAGCTATCAGCTCTCTTCGTTTCTTTTCTAAAAACCACGCCAAACCCTCTGCTATGTTTTTTGTTCCTTGTTACTATGTGTTTTGTTGCTCCTTTTCTTTTTCAAATCACGCTGAAATATCTGATTTTTGGAGAAAATGATGGCCATTCTCCTTTGTATGACTATTTTCAGTGGCAAACCTCTCTTCTTTTGCTTTATTTTTCCAAAAAATTCCTAAAACTCAAAGATAATACAAAAACAGCAATTTTGCATATATTTACTCCAAAACATTACACAATTGACCTAAATTAACGTATCCAATAATAGCCTATTAGTATCTCTATCAACCCAATTATTTTTTACACTTTTTAGGTTAAATCATGATGGAGAATATGGAATCATCCTCTACTCATGGTAAGTCTGATCCAGCATGCAATTATTTTTCTTCTTCTCAAACATCTAATGGGAATATCCAATATAACTGTATATTTTGCACTAGAATATTTAAAGGGGGGATTTTTAGAATTAAAGAACATTTTGCTAGTGTTAAGGATAATATTGCTTCTTGTATAAAGGTACCACTTGATGTACGTGATATGATTGGAAAGTAATTACAACACAAGTAAAAAAAGAAAAAGGAAAATAAAGAGGCTCATGATATATCTTTTATAGATAATGAAACACCATATGTACTAGATAAAGGAAAAAAGAAAAGATAATATTGACACAGATTCTTACCTTTCTCCAAGAACTACTCATGGTTCTCAACCTAGTCTAAAAAGTTTTATGGTTGATAAGGATGTTGTTTTGTGAGGTAAAAGAGCATGGGCTAGATGGTTCTACCATTCATCTATTCCTTTAAATGTTTTAAAGTTACCATATTTTCAAGAAGCAATTGATGTTACAACAACAATAGGTCCATGATTTAAGGCGTTATTAGCTAAATGTGCCTTTGCTTCAAGATTTAAAAAAGGAATGTTAGTTAATTATGGATACATATAAATCTAGTTGGGAATCAATAGATGTACTATTATGGTAGATGGGTAGACTGATCAAAGACAAAGAACTTTGATTAATTTCTGGGTTTATTGTAATATTAGAAAAACTTTTTATGAAGTCTGTTGATGCTTCTAACATGATAAAAAGTGCTAATACTTTCTCTAAATTGTTCTATGAAATTGTTGAGTGGGTTGGACCAAAGAATATTGTGCATTTTGTTACAGATAATGCAGCTAATTATGTATCAGCTGGGTACTTATTACAATCAAAGTATGGGCATATTTATTGGTCTCCATGTGCTATTTATTGTATAAATCTTATTTTAAAAGATATTGGTGGTACAGAACATATTTCTAGTCTTGCTTTACGCACATATAAGATCACAATTTTTGGGTATAATCATGTCACATTTTTGTCTGGGTTAAGAAAGCAAGAAGATTGGGTTAAGATCGTGTGTCCATCTACTACCAGGTTTGCAACTGCATTTATTACTTTGAAAAGTATTTATGAACATAAGCAACTACTTCAAAATTTAGCGAAAGTAAAACATTTTCAAGTTATAAATTATGAAGGGGTGAAAAAGAAAATGAAGTTTGTGCTATTATTATAGATAATAAATTTTGGGACACTTGGTTGATCATTATGAAGATTGTGGCTCCGCTTATAAGGCTGTTGAGGATTGTTAACTGAAATGAGAAGCCATCTTTGGGGTATATATATGACGGTATGTATAGAGCTCAAAAAATGATTATAAATCTTTTTAAAGGGAAGAAGAAATTGTACAAGCCTTATATAGATATTATTGATCAATGATGGGTTAAGTAACTTAGTGAAGGATCCATTTAGCAACTTATTTTCTCAATCCTTATTGCTTAAATAATAGAGAAGCTCATAAAATTAATATTATGGACAGTTTGTTTAATTTGATTGAATATAAAGGTATGTTCTCTATTGAAGAGCAATCATAAGTGATAAATGAAATTAAATTGTATCGTAAAGGTTTAGAGAGTTTTGCTAGATCATCAGCAAAGAGAGAACTTATGATGAAAAAAATACAACCAAGTAAGTTTTATACTTTTAATTCATTATTTACTTATCAATAATATATATATTTTTATCATAACTATTAATTTAAAATACAAATGAGTGGTGGAGATTATTCAGTGACAGTTCTCCAACATTAAGAAAACTCGATATTAGGTTACTCAGTCAAACAGCTTCTGCATCAAGTTATGAACATAATTGGAGTGTTTTTGAATGTATTCAAACAAAGAAATAAAATCGTTTGGAATATTAAATACTTAATGACCTTGCTTACATTACTTATAATCTGATAATGAAGAACATGTATTTTATTGTTTTTATTTTAATAATTTTATTTTTATTATTGACTTTATAATTTCTTTATTATATATTTAGAGTGCCTAGTAGGAAGAGATCGTAAGATCTAGTTGATATTGATTGTATTGAACATACTGATTTTTGGATCGAAGAATAAGAATCATCGCCTGATCTTTGATTATAATGAACTTGAAAAGACGATTTATGAAGAAAATGCATTTGTCACAACAAATGAATTAAGAACATCTACTAATGGTCAATTCATATCTTGTTTGATTATATTCAAGTTAAAAGTATAATGTATTACAAGTTTACAATTGAGAATAATTTCATACATCACTAATTTGTAATTTATTTTAATGTAGTAGAAGAAGTTGATGCAAATACTTTAGATGAAAGTGTAGTTTATGAATCTTTAAATAGCGTTTGAGAATTTGGAGCTTTTAACGATGACGAGACACCATTTTTATTGTTATTTTAAGTTTTATATTAGACTCATATTTATTTATTATTAGTTCATTATCGAATAATAGACATTGGTGTATTTTTTATTTCAATAAAATATTTTATTTTTACTTATTCTTATAAGTTTGACTTTTTATTTATTATATACTAGTTTGATAACGATTCACTACCAGAACCTTTCCTTCGACCGATTCGATGTCTGATCTACTTTTTAAAAGATTGTTCTTAACATCAAGGAGAAATTTAGAGCAAGATTTGAGGATAATCATAATAACTCTTCCAACAGTTTCTGCCTTTCTTTCTTTTCTGATAAAATTATTTATTTTATTTTTTCAATGTGTTTAGGAACTAAATTCCCAAGTTAGGGTTAGTGATGCAATATGCGATCAATATTTTAATTATCAATTCATTAGAGGTTATTGTTTGGCTGAATTTATTCTCTTTTGATATTAAGTATTGAATTTATGTGTGGTGATCATGTATTTAGTCTTAGGGATTGTATGAAAGATTGAGAGGTGAAGTATGATATGTGTACTAAGAGAATAAACATTCTTGATTAAGAGAAGAGATTTCCTAAACTAGTATGATAACTAAAGAGATTAACTATGTTTAATGAGTTTGATTAGGTTGAATTTTGCATCGAGGGGTATTGGTTATTTAATTGAATAAACCTGGGTGTCTTAAGAGAGGGAATATTTTCTTTAGTTTAATTACTATTTCAACCTTGATAATCAATCTTTCTTGATAATTAAAATTCTCTTATACGTGAATCCCAAAATTTTGGCATTTTGTTATCTACATTTTTCTTATAAGTTAGTTAAGTTACTTTTATTAATTTAATAATTTAATTTCTTTTCATATATTATTGTTTTATTTAGTTTAATTATTTGATTATGATTAATAAATATAACAATAATAGTCCTTACAAAATCAATGCTCTAGAATACTCTAGTTTTATAACTTACTACAATTGATTGTGTACAGTTGTAGATAAATTTAATAAATTATATTTTATTATCAAATTATAAAATCCTTTGTGTTTTGAAATGATTTCTTAAAAATATTCATTTTTTATTGATTACTTTTTTTGCATTTCTATTAGGAAATAGTTAGTATGAAGATATTCCGATAAGGGTTTTAAGATTCATCTATTTTTATAAGATATTTTATCTAAAACTATTAGTGATCTTACTTGAAAAAATGATTGAAAATTTTTTGGGATATTAAAATCCCTTTAATATTTAAGATTTTGAAACTTAAATTAAGGTGAGTTTTAAATATAATGAAAATAATGAAAATATATTTTATACTAGATTCTCATTTGTTAATTAAAATGAGAGATGCTCCAGCTTCTCTCCAACTAACTACATTGTTGCATGGTGGTTCCATAAGTAGCTTCCATTCTAATCTCCTTTCCACTACTCCATTACCACTCTCTCCCTTCATTTTCTACTAGGTAGCCATCTCCTTCCTCTTCTTCCCCTACCTCCTCATTTTAATATCCCTCTTCTTTTTCACCCCTTCCATTGCTTCTTCACCTGCCTTTTGAAGTCCTTATTTTAGCTTCTTTATTTTCCTATGTCCCCTACTCCATTCTTCTCCTTCTAAGCCTCACAATGCATTCCTAGCTAGTTTTGGATATTATTGTCTTTACCCTACTTCTTGTGCCTATATTTTTGTTCTTTATAACTGTCTATTAATATTCTCAGCTTGTTTTCTAGCTTTCTCTTGTTCTTCCTTTCTTTGACCAATGTCCACTATACCATCTCCCCATTGTCCTCCCCCATATGTTCATTTCCCTCCTATACCCCTAGAAGGTAAGGAAAGCCTAACATACTCTTCCCATCACTCCCTAGCACTTACCATTCCTTTAACCCATGATCCATCCCCCTTAAACCATATATAAAAGCTACCTACTAGATCAAAGTTGAATTAAAAGCAGGTAGTAAGGGAGTCCCATAGACAAAACTCTAATATGACCCTCAGACTCCCTTCTTGTAGCCCTCATATGGAAATCTTAAGAAAAAGAGCTAGATGTTGGTCTTCCTCTACGAGGTTTTTTCTCTCGAAGAGACTTGCATTCCCCATAATCAAATCCTAAGCTTTGAAATAGTCAAAAGACAAAGGGATTGTTGAAGTCCTCTTAAAAGTGGAAGACCTAATCTTATTTAAATTCACTAGTGATGCTATTGCATAGGAGGTCTGCCAAGATGGCCCCTAGCACTTTACCAATAAACCCCTATTCATATAGACTAGAAGGCCTAAAATCTACTCAGATATAAATCTCTATTTGATAGTTTCCATTTGGTCAAATTTTCATACATTCACCTTAAATATTAGGTTAAAAATGGCGTAAGTTAGTTAACTGTCTTCATAGGGCAACCACTTTATACAGATGAAGCTAGTATTACCAGATTAAGATACATTATGTTAGCCCCCAAATTTTTTTCTTCAGTTAAGCATGATTTACATGAATTATGAGGTTTTGATGGGTTAATTTTATTTGGAGTTAATTATTATTTTAATGTTAGTGAGATTATATGACATATATTGATTGATTTAAAGTGTTAAGATTATAAGAATGTTTAAGGGTATTTTTGGCAAGACATTTAAGTATGAAAGACCATAAGCCTATAAGGAAGGGCAAAATGGAGATTTTATGCTCATTAAGGGTAGAATTGGAAGATGAAAATGTGGTCTTGCATTTAAGAGGAAGAAAAACCAAATTAGAAGGAGAGTGAAGTGAGAGAAATGAAAATTAGAAGATAGAAGAGGGAGAAAGTATCGTTGGAGAGAAAAGAAAGGAGAGAAAGCGAAGACAAGCTAGGTCCATCTTTTCTAAGCCTTCAAGAGGGATTTTGAGAGTGATCAAGAAGGGAAAAAGGAAGAGGAAGGTTAAAGCTTCCATTAGCTCCAAGAAAATCATTGTTTGTTGAAGTTTCAAGGTAAGTTTGATTTTAATCTTTTGGATATTTTAAAGAGTTTTGGTTCATAAAGCTTAAGAAATGTATGGGTTTAAGAATTCTAAGATCAATTTTAGTGAATATGTCTTATGGGTTCTCCAACCCTATTGAATGGGAATTTTGTCTTTGATAAAAGGGAATCAAAGAAGGCAAGAGGAGCAAGAGTAGAGACATTTGTGAGCAAAGTTTTCAAGCAAGGAAATTAAGGTGGGTTTCATGTTTTCTTTTTAGTCAAGAAAATAAAATGATTTTTCATTTCTTTATAATTGTGACAGTTGTTGCTTTTGAATGATTTGAGAAATTGCAATATGCTTGATATTTGAATTTGGTTGATTAATTGTGAAATGATGATGGAATTGCATATGAAATAGTTTATGTTCATGAAAGACATGTTTTTCAAAATGTGTCATTTGGGAAATTGGTTTACAATTCATGAATTACATGTTATATGGGTTTGGTGTATTCCATTCAAGAATGTCACGTGCTTGTTGACCAAGTTAAAGGCTTCTCCCGCCTACCCGCTAGTGGCACGGAGCTCCTGCATGAACTCCCTCACGTTTACGACTACACAAGACCATTATATGGAATTGTGTAGTTCGTCATGTTTATGGAATTACCCAAACCATTCTGATGTGTTTATGTGTTCATGATATGTTGAAAAGATTGATGCATACATGATTTGTTTTATTGCGAGTTTGGTTGAAAATTTAAGAACCATGTGTTTTATGATTCAATAAGAATTTTCTATGACAATGAACATTTAAAATGGTTTTGCTTATTTATCGTTATAAACTTGTTACCCACGAGTTTTTAAGCTCACCCCCCTTTTCGTCTCATCTTCAAGTGAAGAAAATGAGATCGAGTAACCAAGAGTCGAGGCATCACTCTATTTTTTGCAATGTTTCTGTATATTAAGTTAGATTTTGTAAAAGCAAGACTTTAGATGCATTTTGAGAATTATTGAGTTTGGTATCTTTTGTATTTTGAATTTTGGATATCGATGATGTAATGTGGCTTGGAATGCCATTAAATTTACATAAATTTCTATTTTGGATTACATATGGAAGATGTGAGTTGAAATTAAATGTACCTGGAAAAGTTATCCAATTGAGTTGATGAACTTTGAACTTGAATTGTTGATATATATATATATATATGCATATAAGTGAGATATTATGGAAAAAGGGAAAGATAAGGTTTTTTGTGAATGATGAGAATTAATTGTAAGGGATGAGTAGAGAATAGGGAGTTTAATGAAGTAAAGTTGGTAGTTGAATGGTTATGCTCATGACTTTCCAAGTTGTACATTGCACATTTTCAAGCATTTATAGGGGTAAAATTTTGTGTTTTCACTTCAGGGGAAAAACTTTATTTATCTAGGCTAATTTGGACAAGGTTGTCATATAGGAAGTTGTAGTTCATTCTTTTAGCTTTCCATTGATATATAGTTTGTAAATTTTGGAGATCGGACGTGAAAGTTATGATTGTTACAACTTAGTGACGCTACATAGGGTGTATGCAGGACATTTTACAGCCTTTCTATTTTGATCTAATAGAATAAGAGTATTGTGGTATCTTGAAATGGGAAAAGTAGTGTGATAAGTACTATGGTTTCTTGAATTAGGAAGAAGTAGTGTGATAAGTTAGAGATGAAATGAAGATGATAAATGGGGTTGAACATGTGTAGAATTTCATGATGAATGTATATAGTTGAATGATTATATTTTTGGGATGATGACCAAACATGGATGATGAATCAATTGTAAATGATATTGAGTTGAAATGAGAGTGAAAACGATGAGGAATATGCGTTAAGAATGATAGATATGCTTAAGATGAGTCATAGGTAGCTTAAGGAGTCGGAAATATGAAATTTGACTCATAACTGTCCGTATCTCAAGTGTTCAAAATATGGAAATTTTGGGATGTTATGAGAATAAAGGCGAGCCTAAGTTGGCTAATAAGGTTCCATAAAAAGGACCCTACAAGGTAATGCGCTCAAGTATGACTCGGAACGTTGGGCTCAGGAAATGGGGTCCAACACACTAGGTTTTGTATTCTTATGGAAATAAAGAACAACCTTCTTAAAGTTATTCCCATATTGAGGCTTAGAGAAAATGATAAATTGCTTAGGGATTCTATTAAGGTATCTTATTGGTGAAGACCTCTTTTGAAACTCCAAGGGAAAGTATGGAAGGAAACTATTAGGAAATTCATTAGGGGAGACTACATAGAACTCATGGTATCAGATAGCTCTCGTTGTAACCTTATTCTTATTCCTTTTGATACCAATAAGACAATTAGATCTAGTCCTACAATTTAGTTTAAGACTTTAGAGATCCAAAAATTAACACTTCCTAATCCAGTAAATGGTAATAGCTCAATTAAAGACCAAACTGGTACTAAAACTAGTGGCTTGTCCCATGTAGACTTGAATGATTTGTAAACTTATAACTTTTGGCTATCATTCGAATGGGCTGCCCCTATGCCTAAAGTAGCTTCTCTAGCCCAAGAGAAGGAAGAATTTAAAACCATTAGAAAAAAGATGAAAGGCTTAGCTCTTAGCTTTCCCTCTCCTAAATAATGATTATGGCATGAAACATTAAGGTTCTCAATAGCCCCTCTAAGCAGTAAGTTATTTTTGACTACATCAAAACAATAAAGCCTTATATAATAGGCCTTTTGGAGAATAAGCTAAAAGTAAAGAAATCTAGAAGCTTTTGGTTCTTTGGAAAAAGCTGGGAGATGATTTCTAAATATATGTAACACTATAATAGAAAATTTGTCACTGGTTACGTCCCTAAGAAAATTTATATTGTGAGCTCTTCTATTATTAACCAATACATTAACATCAATGTTAGATTATATGGCTTTAGACCTCTAATGATCTCTTATTTTTACGTGTTTATTTAATTATGACTTTCAAAGGCCCTCACTTTGGAACTCAATAAAGAATGCCTATAATTTTATTGATGTACCCTGGTTAATCCTTGAGGACTTTAATGCTACTCTATTTGCATATAAGGCTGAATTAGAAAGATGCAATCCTTGTAATGAGTTTAGGTCTTGCATTACCAATATTGAAGTCATTGATCTAAAAGGCGAGGGTAACTACTTTACCTAGTCCAACAAGTGAGAGTGGTTATGGTTAATGAGGAAGAAATTAAATCGAGCCCTAGTAAACTACTTCTAATTAGAGATGTTTCCGAATAGCAATGTCATCGTCAGTTAATGCAAAATGTTAGACCACTCACCTATTAAGGTATACGTACGCATCATTCACTCTATGAGATGTACTCCATTTAGATTCTTTTACTATCTTACCAATGTTGATGGCTTCCATGATGCTGTTAAGAAGGGAATAAGCCTTGAAATCTCTAGAATTGAGATTTTAAATGTTACAGAAAACTAATAGAAGTAAACATCAAACTAAAAAAGCTTTCAAATTCTATGGGACTAAGCACTAAGCAAGGCCTTACTTTATCTAGGGAGAACCTGAACTGGTTCTAATAAAGACTCTATGATTTTCTTGATAATCCTTTACTCATCATAACTGAAATCAACTCTTAAAGCTAACACTTTTGCCCCTCAAACAAAAAGAAAGGGTTCTTTGGTTATAATAATATGATATTAACCCTAAGTTTTTTCATGGAGTCCTCTTATTGAAAAAGAACCATGATAGGATATCTTGTATCGCTTTTTCCAATATGAAAAAACTGGAAGAACAACTTTTACTCTCACAAAGTTTTTTTGACTTCTTCAATAGCTTCTTAGATATTATCCCTTTAACTCCACCTCAATTTTAAAAATCAATAAGTTTTCTCTCAAATCATCAATAATGCTCAGTGCACCTTATTGACCTTGGCTTTTACTACTAATGAGATAAAAAGTGTAGTCCTTAGCCTAAACTTAAACAAATCTCTAAGTCTTGATGTGTTGAATGGTCTCTTATTCTAAACTTAGGATACCATAAAACATCAAGTTTGTAATGCTATTATGGAGTTCTTCTCTGATAGGGAGAGTTTGGAATAAAACCAATATTTGATTAGTCCCCAAAACTAACAATAGGCCAATTGTATGTCGTATTATAAATCATTGCCAAACATCTAGCCAATAGGCTAAAGTTAATGCTCCCTCATATGAATAACCCAACTTAGGTTGCTTTTATGCAAAAAAGATCTATCAGTGATAACATCATTTTAGTTTAGGAGCTACTAAAAAAATACCACAACAGAAGTTTTGGGAAAAATTGCACCATAAAAATATATCTAAAAAAAGATTTTGATTCTATTATCATTTAAGCTATGGAAGCTTTTGGTTTTTCAACTCTCTTTATTCATTGGATCAAGAAGTGTATCACTACCCCTTTCCTATAGTATACTTGTCAATGGTGAGGAGACTAATTTAATCAAGGGAGCTAGGTGAATTGGGCAAGGGGATCTTTTATCCCTTTACCTTTTACCATTTGTGCTTGAGTTCTATCATGACATCATTTCATTTAACTCTAAGAATCAGAACAATTTAAATTATCACAAAGGTTGTGAGTAATTTAGTAATTTTTAATTTGCTGATGATATCGTTTTATTTAGTAGCTTAACCCTAATTCTATATAATTCCTTACTAGGTTCATTACCTATTCTCTAAGCTCTCAGGATTGGAAATCAATAGAGGTAAGACCTTTATCATAGTTTTAAAGGACTCATCTTATCAAGCTCCATCTATTACGAAACTACTAACTTAAACCTTAAAGAGCCTCCATTTATATACCTTGGTATCCCTATCATTGCTAGCAAAGTCTCTTATAAGGAATGACAAGATTTCATTGATATGATCAAGGAAAAAATCAAGCATCAGACAAACAAGATCCTTTCTTATATTGGGAGCGTTCAACTTTTATCTTTAATCCTTTGTAGCCTTTACATACATTAGTTCGTTATACTACATAAAAGGATCGGTAAAGGAATTGAAAAATTTTTAAGGAAACTATTATAGACTAGGTAAAGCACATAAAAGTATTTTGCTAAAGATAGTTGGGTAACCATATGCCTCCCTAAATGTGAAGGTGTTTTAAAATTGCTTTATATTGTTATTGTTAGCAAAATATTGCCATCTAAAAGGATTTGGAGACTTTTACACTACAAGCAATACCTATAGGAGAAGTGCATGTATATGCATTATATTAAAATCAAAAACTTTTAGATCTTTATATGCAAATATGATAGCTTATAAATAATGAACCAAATTATCAAAGAAAGAAAAATGATGTAACCACATATCAATTATCATATTTGAAATAAGAAATCTGCCCAACTTTGGTACAAAAATTATAGTCCCTTTGGACCATTTCATCTAGACCCTCGGTACCAACTAGTACGGCACTTGTATCTTGAAAATGTTAAAGTTAGCTCGCCAATTTTTAAGGGTTCTTGGCAATCTCCAAATAGAGGATGCTCTTACCTTTCAATTAATTTTCTAGCTACACTCCTATCTTTATCTCTGAGTATAGGATCATGTGGACCAATTGCCTATCTGGCTCTTTTACAAACAAATTCTACAGGAACTTGATTTGAGCTTATGGTGGTCTTGTATATTGGCCTTACTTTATATGGTGTAAATCACTCTCCTATGGACTCCTTCATCCTCTAATTAGCTATATGTAGTAAGCTTCCTACACTAGATAGAATCTAAACTTCTGAAGCTTGTGATCTAACATGCAAGTTTTGTAATTCTTTACCTGAGTCTTATAAACATCTCTTCTTCGCCTTTCAATACTAATATATGCTTTGGTCCTCTATTATGTTCATTTGTAAGCTTTCGTTTAACATAACTAAATGGGATGAAACTGTTCTTTAGGCAACAAATTGAATCCCTTGAAGAAAGAAGATTATAAATTAGTGAAGCTTGCCTTTGGATCCATAGTATACACCGTATGGAGGGAGAGAAATGATAAAATTTTTAAAAGGCGAGCTAAGAGATGTGCATATGTGCTAAAGCTCTAAACATTAAATGCATATGGGACCTAATTTATGCTAAATGCAGCACCTCCAATATCTCATATGAGCTTGTCACCAACTCGTCCTTGTAAAGGACTAGGAACTTATAGGTTTTCACTAACTGACAGGGTTTCATATTAGCTTTTTAGCTTATTCTTAACTTTAATCTGTATTATAGTTTTGCCTATGGTTTTTGCCTAGTAGTTTAAGCTTGATCAAACCTTATATGTCGAACTTCATTCATTAGGAATATAATTCTTTTAATTTCTAAATAATAATAGTAATAATATATTTCAAAATTAATATTATGATATTGAAATTTTGAAGAGGGATGAGTTGATTGATTAATAATTTAAAAACATTTTCAAGTTACAAAAATTAAAGTACAGAAGGCAATAAGATTTTAATAAGTTAGGTCAATTTGCAAAAGAAAAATGTAAAGTAAATGTTAATGTAAGTATATTGCAAATTAACATTAAATTGGATTAGTACCCTTTTTTTAAAATCTATTCTAATCTTTGAAGCTCACTTGGGAATTTTGAACCGATCATCTCCTTAAAAATAAAGTGAAAAGGTAGCCTTTATGTAACTTCTCCATTTAAGGTGAATGGAAATTTTACATTTATTCTTCAAGGTGAGAAGCAACTTAAACAAAGTCTTCCATTTTATCATAATTGAAGAAAAATCTATAATTCCCAACAATATTACAAATATAATAATTTAAGTAAGGAAAAAATATATACTTAATTCTAACCCTTTCTCTTTCTTCATTTAATAATAAATTAGGGTTAAAAATTTTTTTCTCTAAATTAATTCCTATTAAAAAATAATTCATTTCTTTTAACAAATAGAAAAAGAATCTATTTCACAATCCCCGATTTTAAATTTTTTGGGTTAAAAATACTTAGCATAACATACTTTAAAATATGCATTATGACTATTCTTTGGTACTTTAATTGGTCAATTGAATTTCAACCACCCAATTTACCTTTACGTTCTTGACAACTTCTTGAGTTAAAAAATAATTTTTAGAACAATTTTATCTCACTCAATGAACCAATTATCATAATTTGTAACTTTCCTTAATTCGCAACTAACCTTTAGCTAGCCAACTTGAGTTTATTCGATAATTTGTCAAAATATTCTAACAAGCATTCAACTAGTTGACTCCAAATCAATTAGCTAATAGTCCTTATAGGATTGATCCACATTCACTGATGCTAACTATTACTAAATCGTGCACTTAGAGTTAAAACACAAAATATATACGATGCTTTCAAAGTCAATGAAGCAACAAATTATTCCATCTAATTAAGTCTCTTCCCACTCCTACTAAGGGATTGAGCAAGGTAGTGGTTGAAGGTGATACACATGTCTTTAATTATATGGGATAATTTAATGGAGATATTTTTAGAGAGTCATTTCCTACCAATAAAGACTATGAAGGTTCAAAATATCATCTTCATTACATATGTCATGACAATGAGACACTTTACAAGTCATTGGAAAGATTCAAGCATCTATTAAGTAGGTGCTCATACCATGGTTTCCTATATGGTTGCAAGCAAATATTTTGTATAGTTGTTTGACTTAAGAAATAAAAAAGACAATAGATGCAATAGTTAGGGGAACTTTTAACAATAGATCTAGTTGAAGAGAAAGTCGTGAATAACTATCACTGATAATTAAACAATTAGATCAATTTAAGGGGGCAGGGAGATTGATCAACTAGGAACGTCAAACAAGAATTTAGATTTTCAAATTGGACTATTAAACAATTATATCCATTTAAGGGGACAGGGATCTTACCGAACAAGATAGAAGTGAACTCGAATGAACAAGTAACAACAATCATTATGGAGAGTGCTAAGGAGAAGAAGAAACTTGAAGGAAAGGAGAGTATCTTTGTAATATTGGCTCATAAAAGATATTTATCTTCTTTATGGTGATTGTTGTTTTGGTATTAATGTATTAGACACTAAAGTCGATAATTTTCTATAAGAAAATGGCAAACAAGGTGCAGTAGATAAAGACTATCGAGTTATATAAAAGCACAAGAAGCATGGTAAAGGAAAACTCAATCCGTATCACGCTCATGTCATAGTCTGTGTCAAAAATTTTTGAACTTTTCATTATGGTTCTCAAATTTCTTAGTCTTATTCACTGGAAATCCTCTTTAAAACCATTTAACTAATTTAACCAACTTCATTCATTTTTCCTTCATAAATTTTATAATTCTTAAAGTTTGGGCGCACTTAACTAAAAATCAGATGATTTGGGATTGCTTGTGTTAATTATTCTTGGATTTGGGACCAAAGTTGAAGGAAGAACCTAGATCAAGTCAATCATTAACAAGAGTATTAATATATCAAAATACAAAAGTTCAACATCAAAGTAAATAAAACTGCAAAAATCTTGTAGTAATCTTCGCATAAAGGGCCTTCAACGACAACCTGTTGGGTACCAGAACCACCGCCATGCTGTAAGCATAACAACAACAAATGTACATTGAAAAGATAGAAGAAAATTTCAGGACAAATTCTACAATATCTTCTAAATTTTAGAAAAGTTGAAGGTAAAATCAAGAGAGACACCTTCTGCCCCGGATTGCCAACTTTCGTAATGTCACAAACTCTCCACACCATAAAGCTCCGCCAACAAACTCTACCTGCAAAAATTATAGCTCCTTATATTTGAGAGAAAACACCAAAATATTTCTTGGAGCAATGACTCTAAAACACAAGGGCATTAGTTGAACCTTGGAGGACAGCAATGATAAAATAACAATTTTATTTTATTAATGGCGAGAAAGTGAAGATGGTCTCAAAAGTGTTAGGATACCTGAACACCTTTGCTTGCAAGAAATTTTTTGAAATCAGCCATTTTCAAGTGACCCACTAGGACAGATTTGTGATGGGGTGGTGTGGTCGAGATAGGTAGTAAAGACAATGTGCCATTTTCGGTCTTCCCTACCTGGGCATCAACCCAAGCAATTTCATAATCCCCTAACTAACAATGAAAGCATGAAAGAAAATGAGTAAATAAACACAGTTAATATCTTTCCAACAACATAAATATCAATGAACTCTGTTGCTACCTTTTTGAAAAGCACATTGCTCATCAGTTTTCCAGAAAGTTGCACCTACATGAAAAAACAATGAAGTGCAAAACTGAATCACTGAAAATTGCGGTTATGGTAGGTAAAGAGAATGTTCTAGTCCAGATATATATACCTTATAGGCACAAAAATCATAAGTAACATCAACCGTCTCTTCAATTTGGGGTGAATAAACATGAGGGCAGACGTGTTTCAGGCAATGTTGTTTTAAATGCTCGGTGGCCTCTGCTGATCCATGAGCCAAAACGTCCACAGAAGGAAAATAAACAAGTATAAATAACTTCACAGGGTTATGAAAATTCATAAATATCTATTCTCTAAGCTATTTCAAAGTTGAAAAACCAAAAAAAAACCCTAAATTACTCTAAATATGCCCTAATGGAACTTGCATTATGTTTAAGTTTCCGGTCCTTGTTTTGTTACCAAAATATGTTTTGTTACAATTACAATTAATTCCCACTAAAATTATTTTAGTGCCAAATTTCATAGGCTTTTAGTGACAAACTTAGTGATAAAATAAATTTTAACACTATTAATATATTAATAGCAACAATTTAACTGTGAAAGAAACTAAATTGCTACAATTACCATTGTATTAGTGAAAAATATAAATCATCAAAGATAATTCAAATAATAGTGTCAATCAATTGTCATATCATAAAAAACTCGTATTTGTGACTAAACAATAGTTAGTCACAAAAAAACTGTCATTAAATTTCTTAACTCTTGTAGTGAATGCATTAACCTAAATGTTAGATTATATGGCTTTATACCTCTAATGATCGTTTATGTTTATGCATGCATCCAATTATGACTTTCAAAGATCCTCACTTTGGAACTCAGTAAAGAATGCTTATAATTTTATTGATGTACCCTGGTTAATCCGTGAGGACTTTAATGCGACTTTATTTGCATATAAGGCTGAATTAGAAAGATGCAATCCTTACAATGAATTTAGGTCCTGCATTACCAATAATGACATCACTGATCTAAAAGGCGGGGTAAACTACTTTACCTAGTCAAACAAGTGAGAACGATTATGGTTAATGAGGAAGAAGTTAGATCTGTCCCTAGTAAACTAGCTCTAATTAGAGATGTTTCCGAATAGCAATGTCATCTTCAATTAATGCAAGATGATAGACCACTCACCTATTAAGGTATACATACACTACATTCTCTTTACGAGATGTACTCCATTTAGAATTTTTGACTATCTTACCACAGCTGATGGCTTGTATGATGTTGTAAGAAGGGAATGAGCCTTGAAATCTCAATAAGTGAGATATTTAAATGTTTCAGGAAACTAATAGAAGTAAACATTGAACTAAACTAGCTTTCCTCAAACAAAAAGTAAGGGTTCTTTGGTTATAATAACATCACATTAACTCCAAGTTTTTTCATAGAGTCCTCTTATCAAAAAGAAACCATTATAAGACATCTTGTATTGCTTTTCCAATATGAAAAAACTGGAAGAACAACCTTAACTCTTATAAAGTTCTTTTGACTTCTTCAATAGCATCTTATGTATTATCCCTTTAACTGCACCTCAATTTTAAATATCTATAAGTTTTTTCCCTCAAATCATCAATAATGCTCAGTGCACCTTGTTGACCTTGGCTTTTACTACTAATGAGATACAAAGGGTAGTCTTTAACCTAAACTTAAATAAAGCTCTAGGTCTTAATGTGCTGAATGGTCTCTTTTATAGACTTAGGATACCATAAAATGTCAAGTTTACAATGCTATTATGGAGTTCTTCTCTAATGGGGAGAGTTTGGAATAAAACCAATATTCGATTGGTCCCTAAAACTGACAATAGGCCAATTGTATGTCATAATATACTCTATAAAACCATTGCCAAGCATCTAGCCAATAGGCTAAAGTTAATGCTCCCTCATATGATTAACCCAACTTAGGCTGTTTTTATGCAAGAAAGATCTATCATTGATAACATCATTTTAGTCTAGGAGCTACCGAAAAATAACACAAGAGAATTTTTGTGAAAAATTGTACCATAAAAATATATCTACAAAAATATTTTGGTTATGTTATCTAAGACTTTATCATTGAAGCTATGAAAGCTTTTGGCTTCTCAACTCTCTTTATTCATTGGATTAATCAATATATCAGTAACCCTTTCCTATAGTATACTTGTCAATGGTGAGGTAACTAATTTAATCAAGGGAGTGAGGGGAATTAGGCAAAAGGATCCTTTATCCCTTTACCTTTTTACCATTTGTGCTTAAGTTTTGTTAAGACATCATTACGTTTAACTCTAATAATCAGAACAATTTAAATTATCACAAAGGTTATGAGTAATTTAGTAATTTTTAATTTGCTGATGATATCCTTTTATTCAATAGTTTAACCCTAATTCTATATAATTCCTTACTAGGTTCATTACCTATTCTCTAAGCTCTTAGGATTGGAAATTAATAAAGGAAGGAGCTTTATCATAGTCTTAAAGGACTCCTCTTATCAAGCTCCATCTATTGCCAAAATGCTAACTTAAACCTTAAAGGGCCTCCATTTACATACCTTGGTATCCTTATCACTGCTAGCAAAGTCTTTTATAAGGAATGGCAAGATTTAATTGATAAGATCAAGGAAAAAGTCAGGCATTTGACAAACAAGATCCTTTCTTATACTGGGAGAGTTTAACTTGTATCCTTAATCCTTTATAGCCTTTATATACATTAGTTCATTATACTATATAAAAAGATCAGTAATGAAAAAGCTTTTAAGGAACTTGTTTTAGACTAGGTAAAGCACATAAGAAGTATTTAGCTGTAGAAAGTTGGGTAACCTTGTGCCTCCTTAAATGTGAAGATGTTTTAAAACTGTATTTTACTGTTATTGTTAGCAAAACATTGTCATCTAAAAGGATTTGGGGACTTTTACATTACAAGCAATACCTATAGGAGAAATGTATGCATGTGCACTATATTAAAAGCAAAAACTTTTAGATCTTCATATGCAAATATTATAGCTCATAGATAATGAACTAAATTATCAAACAAAGAAAATTGATGTAACCACTTATCAAATATCATATTTGAAATAAGAAATCAACCTAGATGTGGTACAAAATTAGGTTCCCTTTGGACCATTTCATCCAGACCCTCAGTACCAACTCGTAAGGCACTTATATCTTGAAAATGATAAAGTTGACTCACCAATTTTTAAGGGTTCTTGGCAATCTCCAAATAGAGGATGCTCTTACCTTTCAATTAATTTTCCAGCTACACTCCTAGCACTACCTCTGAGGATAGTATTGTTGGACCCCGTTCCTAAAGCCCCACGGTCACATTTCGGATACATAACCTTTTTCACAAATACGGACCTTTCAAACTGCCCCGGTTTGGCCCATCTTCAATCCAGCCCCAATTATGCCAAAGAATAGCATGGGTGAGTCCATAAATGGCATATGTACATCCTCCGGATCAATTTGCATAACCCCTTAACTTCTTCTTCTATGTTCAATTTATCATCTATGTTTGACTTCCTATTGGATGTGTTGACCTCTATCGTCTGTCTTTTGTCTATCGTCTATCATCTGTCTTTCGTCTATCGTCTATCTTTTCTTTCATCTACCTTTCCTATCGTCTATTCTTAACTTTCATCGTCTGGGTTTGACTCCCCTATCATTTGTGTTTTATCGTTTGTCTTTGCTTGCGCATAATGCCGACGATTCCTTGCGTCTGTCTTTCCTTGCCTCTGTCTTTCATTTGCGTCTATATCTTTTTCATTTGTCCTTGCCTATCGTCTGTGTTCTGACTTCATCACAAACGATACGTTTTGTCTGTATTTTCCTTGACGTCTGTCTTTCTTTACATCTGTGTGTGATGTCATCACAGACAATGCTCTTTTTCTATATTTTCCCTTAAATTCAGAACGCGATCACTTCAATTCTAACGTGTTACTTTGAGACTAACAACCTTTTAGCAATTCGACAAATAAGATCATGCAGATATACAATTCTTTTTCCCAAACTTTAAAATAACATAATCATGCATAGGAAAGAATTTAATTTCACTTTCTCATTTTTAAACATAGTGAGAGTTTGTTATATGCCAACGTACATAATAACTTAAGACAAAATACAAAAGATGCTCATGTTTGGCTTGTCTCTAAGGCTATCCGAACATGTTCCCTAACTTAGTACAAAATTTATCTATCTATCTTGGAGTTCCGAATGCCTTGCAAGGGTCACTTGTCTTCTTGAATTGCACCTGAGGAGGGAAAATTTGGGGGTTAAGCTACGCAACTCAGTGGCTAAAATATTTATAGCCATTGGCAATGAGCCACACAATCACACATATATATGTATATACATTCATAACCCAGATCTCAATACATTATCACATAGATTATATTGAATGTAATTTAACAGTAAAGCACAACTTAACAAGTCAAATGTAAATGCACAAACAATTGGCTCGAGGGTTTCATGAAACGAAACAGAGAAACTGAAGTTTACTCTGTGAACAAAACGAGTCCATTTTCGGATCTCGTGGGCCATAAGCGGGCAGCCGGGAGAAGGCTTTATGTCGACGTCCACGTGACTAACGAAATAGTTCCACTCTCGCCCAAACACAATCAATTTATGCTCAATTTAGTCAATCACAATTTGCATTTTCATGCTTCTTTCATTTTATCATTTTTCTTATACATCATGCTTTTTCAATTATGCACAATGATTGCAATTTCAAATATAACAAATTTATGCAAAACCCATACACACATATGGGAAAGGAATTGCCCGATTATACAACAACCATAAATATTTTACCCACCTAAGACGTTTGACCATCCAAATTCAATGTTGTCTTTCTTCTTCGCCTTGGATCGGGCTTGCTTGGTTTCCTATAACAAACCAAGT
>JAOSBN010118920.1:0-35009 GCA_027563595.1 Erythroxylum suave | reverse complement strand
AAAATGAAATATATGAGACTTCATATATTCAAGCTCCAAGTTCTACATCAACAAACCCAATAACACAATTCATTGTTTAACGCTTAATTAAACTATAATCAAGAAAATCCAACTACAAAGCATAAATCCTAACTAACGAGTTCACAACAATGTAGTTAAATATGAACAAATTACTCCCCTTTGAAGCCTATTGAACTCAAGCCATTGCTACTTCTTCAAGAGGAAATGTATAATGAATGTGGCGATAGATAAATGGAAAGAAATGAGTGATGATGGTCAGGTAGAGGAAGAGCCGAGAGTGTGTTGTGTGTTTTCTTTCTTTTCTTCTTATGTTATCCGTTGGCTCTAGCCCAATTTGGTGGGTTTTTAAATGAAGGATGCTGGGTCGGGTCGCTGGGTGATTTTTTCAAAATTGGCCAGGGTTTTCGAAAGTTCGTCGTGGTGACAAATGTTTTTCTCCATGTTGAACTTTTCCCGAAACGTTTTGCTCTGTTGCTCGTTCCTTTGCCACGAAGACAGAATTAATCTTCTCCGCGGCGAACTTTTCCCGAAAGTTCAACCTAAATTCTGCGTGTTTCTCTGCAGCGATAGATCCACTTCACCACGGCGAACTTCCTATTGCACCTCATTCTATTGTTGACTTCACTTCAACCTTCTTTCATTCCACATCTTCTTCTTGACTTCCTTTTCCTCGAGTCTCCTATAATAAAAAGATGGTAGTTTGCAATATCAATTGTTCTCAGAAAATTAATTAGTGCAATGAACACTGATTTGTAACAATTTTTACCTTCAAACTTTATAAAATGAAAGCACACACTCAAGAATCAATTCAAGCATAAAAGCTAGAGATAGGAGTCAAAAATAATTCAAGAAAATGTTGCCAATTTATGCAATAAACTTGGGCTTAATCAGTGTTTATAAGTGTTGATATAGAACTTTTGGTGAAAATTTAGGAAAGTTCTGAAATTTATGAGTATTATGGGACTAGAAAAATACTAAGTGGCAGAAAAATTGATAAATGGTAGTAGAAATAAATATCAAATGGTAGTAGAAATTATTGAAAAGTGGCATTAGGATTTAATCAGAGGTGTCATTGAAAATTGGGAGACAATTGATTGGAAATTGGAGACAAATTGACTAGTTAATAAAGAGGACCCATTAGAAGCCATAAGGTGGTGACATGTGGCAAGTGACAACTGTCACTTGCCATGTCACACACCCTTCCATGATCCTTTCTTTCATTTGAAAGGCTATCTTTTGTCTTTCATTTTCATTTGATTCCTTCTTCTTCTATCTTCATTTTTGACCTTCATCTTCTTCATTTCTTCTTCTTCATTTCCACAATAACTTCAACTCTCACCATTGTGAACTTTGCCATCATCTTTTACTTATTTCTCTAAAACCCTTGTTTTCTTCATCATTTGTCACTAAAATACCTAACCCTACCACCTTTGGATAATGAGGATTGTATGGTGTTGAGAATCTAGGATTAAGTATGATTTGAAGATTGTGGAATGAAACATGTATGATAATGGTTAGTGATAGGTTGATGAGTTCAATGGAGTTGGTCACATGCTATAACGTGAGAAAGGAAATGAGCATATAAATGTCTTGTTTTTACATATATGATGATCAATATTTCATAAGATGTTGTAGAGATGAATTTGAGATAGAAAGATCATTATAATGTTGTACAAAAAGTTGCAAAAATTTTGATATATGAATGCATATTTTATGTTCTATTTTCTTAATATACAACGTGTATGTCTTTTGTTGTTATAAAGATGAAATAAAATGAGTTTAAAGCCAAAGAAAAGGCTAATGTAGTGTCTTGAAATGAGAAGAAGTAGGATGATAATTTTGACACAAAGTAAAGTTGAAACTGAAGTTAAATGTGTGTGGAATTTGTTAGATGGAGTGTTTTTCCTGAACATACATCTGTATTTTGGCCATATCTTGACCTGTAGATATCCAAATGGGATAATTTTTAATTTATATTAAACTTGATACATATTCTACAACTTGCATAAAGAATTTGAATTTGAATTTTATCCCTAAGGGTTTTGAAATTTGGCTTGAAGTTGAGTACTGTTTGATGTCGTCATTTGAGAACAATCTCTAGTATTTTGGTTATAAATCATAGAATACTAAATCAAACTACATAAATTTTATGTCATTAGAAACTTATGACATATAAGAACATTTGTTTAGAAGAAGTTGTTGCCTAAATACTTCATTTTCTACATCATAATGATCATACAAGACTAACCAGAAAACTTGTCCTGAAAACAAAGTTGAAAGGCTAGAAAATTTTCTGTTAACAAATCCCATGATCATGGGAATATGTCCACGATCATGGGAATGCATAAAGGAGCTGAAAGTTTCTGTAATTGAAACCCACGATCATGGGAATGGGTTATAAGTGAAAAATGCTCCTTTTATGTGCGGTTTGAAACAATAAATGGTTAAATGCTTTCCTATTACGCATTTAGGATTAAATGAAGCTTAAATTGAACCTATAATGATGCTTGGACTAGGTGACTATATGTGTGATAAATGTGACGTGATAAAGGAGGTTATAATTAGAGAATGGACTGTTATACATCAAGCATTTAAATCTGGAAAATTGGAGATGTTATAGAAATGAAAGTGATCTTATATAACTAATATGATTCAAATGAGATTAATGATGTGTATTGAGTAAGGATCAATAAGAAATTGAGTTTTATGAGACCTTATATTACTAGAGAAAAAAAAATTGGAGAGCATGTATGTGATCGATATATGATTGAAGATATTAGAATAACTAAGTTCTTTGAGCTATGAACCTAAGTGTACATGTGACATATATAAATGATGTTGTTAATAATCAAGTGGTATGATTAATAATAAGTACCCATAATAGTCAAACTAGCATGCATTTTTCATTAAACATATATATACAAATTTATATAATTGAATGTGTATGTGATTGTGTAATTAGTAATGTGTGCACAATGTGTATTGCATGACGTGATATACAAGATCCAACATCAGCATTCAGACATTTCTAGATCTTGGAAGCAAATGCTAATCTGGATCGTACTATGAGTCAACCTAGATGGTCTTATTTTAAATATTTGGTATATTTTAATTTCTGTAATAAATTATTATGTGATGTGAGAGTGTTGATTTCGGACATTAAATGTTTGAGGCATTTGATGTATGAGAATGACATTGAAAGTGCTCATTGTATGTGAATTAAACAAAATAAGTGATACTTAACTTAATTGTTGAATGTCAAACTTAGGTCCAATGATATGTGAAAGTGAATGTGTAAAGTGAATATAAGTGACTGACAGACATGTGAGATTTAGTGCATTCCATTACATGTATGCATGAAAAGATAAAGGCTATTGTGACCTGAGTAGCCACCAAATAAAAGCTTAAAGTTCACAAAGTGATTAAGAGCCAAATGATCACTATGTATAATGGGCCTTGTATCCCCAATGGATAAGGTACAGTTATTAATGAACTCAGTATTCACAACGGATATGGGATAGTTACAGACACTCGGCCACAACAATAACAATTGAAAGTGAGTCTCATAAGCATTGCATATATCTATTTGATGTGTATGTTTAAATGATCACAATGATTTGTTGAACTCTTCCAAATGTCAAATGTTAAATAAGTGAACAAAGTGATATTTGATTCAACATGTTGATTAGTAAGGTGATGTGAATCATGTGATTATATGAATTGTACATGAATTGTTGTGGTATGTGATTTGAGTGAGCCATCGACGATGGTCCACTCACTGAGTTTGTAAAACTAACCAAAATTGCAATGTTGATTTTTAGGCTTAGAGGAGATACCCAATTATACAAACTGGAATATAGTCATTGAATTCGAAAAAGAGATAGAGGTCGGGATCAGTTCGCATCTACATTTGCTTTCCGTTCATTTTGTTTGAAGAATTGTATTCCACAAGTGTCATTTATTGTATAATTGAACTCTAAATTGTAATGATATTGTGACTGAAAGAATTTTGTAAAAATGAAATGATCAAATTGAGAATTGATTTGCTCTCGATGTGTTTATAAATCATATGGGTTGCCATATACTTTTGATATGTTTAAAACGTAATTGGTGCCTGTGATGCAAGAAAAAATTTATATTGAGTTTGAATGACTATCCTTGCATGCCACGTCTCCAATACAACGGTATGCTTGGGAATATGCCCTCTGAGAGTGTGGTGTTGCAATTGGTTTTCAATGTTTTGAACAACGATAAAAATATTTTTAGTCTTCTTAATATGGATGTTTTCCAGAACATCTTTGTATTTTTCTTTTTTAAGTCCTTTTACATTAGGATTTTTCCCATTTAATGCATTCATTAACTCCTTTATACATATATGTCATGTCATATTACAAAATAGATGACTTTTTAGGCACCTAGATGCCAAGTCAGATCCACACATTAACTTTTGACAATGCTTATGTGGTTTTATTAGGTTGATATTGCTACAAAGAATTCTACTCACGTGTGCCTTATTGACCTCTTACTCTTTTATTTCTCTAAATTTCAAAATTTTCACAAACGCACTCTAAAACTATATAATGTTTTGAAAAAAACAAACCAACTTAGATGTTTCATTTTTAGTTATGTTATTGTGAATATCAAAAAATGAGTTCTTTATCACACCCATATTTTTGCATTCATATCTCTTTCCTTTTCTTCTAAGTAATATTTGTTGGTTAGTATCTTATTAGTAATACTATAACCTATTAATATTGTATAAGCAATTCCATTGACTCTAGATATAAAAGAATACCCTTTATATACCACTATGGAATTAGATATAAATATAGAACTCTCATTATTGATGCTCATTAGTTATATGGAGATATAATGGTTATTAAACATTTGAATCATAAAAAATTAAACTAAAGAATTTGTTTAGAGTTTCCTTTCCTAGAAAGCACAAAATGAATGATGTAAAGAACTTAATCTAGAATAAAAACTAGATGCCACCCTCCTTATGAAAGATACTCCATAATTATGATATAGTTAATTAACCATTTGATGGGCTGATCTTTGATTAAGTAATTCAAATAACAATCTCCTCAACTTGTTATCATTTGATCCATATAACATCTATGAACTTAAGTCTATAATTCAATCATTGTTCACAATCATCCATATGATATATTTGAAGATATATTTGCATATGCATATGCACATGTGACTCCACTTTTTTTTGTTGTGACCGAGTGCCTATTTGTTGTCCCATATCTATTATAGATACTGGGCTCATTCATTTACTGTCTTGTACCTATTATCAATATCGGCCTCATTAATAACTGAGCATGTGGCTCTCTATGCACATTTCTGAGATTTAAGATCTTTTTCATACTAGTCACTCCATCCATAACTCCATTATTTGGTCATGCATATCAGTGTGATGGAATACATCAACTCACATAATATGCTACCATTAACTTTCATTGAAAATGCACAGTTAGTTTTCACATTCATCAGATCTAAGTCTAGCATTCAACATTTCGTTGAGTATAAGTTTTCCATATTTACATTCAATCATAATACACTCCTAATACAATCCCAAATATCAAACTCCTAGGGCTATCAATGTCCAAAATTATCTCAATCATATTCATAATAGTTCAATAACTGAAATTTTAACAAAAACAAATAAATCATAGTGAGAAAACATCTAGGTAGCTCACAATACCCTTCAAATTAGCTATTGCCTTGATGATCTAGTAATATGTACATGTTCAATGCATTCTCAATTGACGTTCTCCGATATGTATCCTTAGATCATAAACTTAACCATTCATACCTCATAACTTGTTCATGTCTAGTTTGTAATTAGATTTATACCTTAAGTAAACTTGATTATTCTAAATTCATCAATCATACATTCATTAACCCTTTTTTGGCATTATATATAATCACACAATTTTCGATTTTCATTTATTGATTCCTAATGCATTATTCATATCCTTTGGATCACATTTGTATTCATAAGAATATCTTCATTCCTTTAACACTCACAAATTCAAAATTTAGATACATTGATATCAAACAATCTTTTCCTTAAGTTATAACATCAATGAACAACCCAAACTTACCAAACACTTAACCAACTTATCCAACATCAAACTAGGTTCAATTGAAGCCTCAATCAAGTCCAAATGTACCATAGTAAAGTAACTTATCCTTATTTGGTTCAAAAATGAAAAAAAAAAAGCTTTTTCTTCACTTCATGGCACTTCCCATAATTGTGGGATGGGTAAAAGTTCACCATCCCTTTCCTTCAATTTTTTTCCAACTTTTTACATCTTTATATATACCAAACTCAAGACATCTTCCTAATAGTCCATCAATTATACCCCTATTAGACCTTAATTATACTCCAATTCCTCATTAATATCATCTTTACCTCCATCTTGAAATTATTCAATCGGTAGCTCATAAATATTGTCTTTCCTGTATCAAAAATCAAAACAAAAGTTATCATTTATTATCATGCATATAGTCCTAGTTCTTTCTCATTTTAAAAACCCTCCTCTAACATTTTCTTTAGCATAAATTCACCTTCATTCTACTTCAAATCCCAGTCCAATTCTTCCATATAATAGCCTATAACCCTTTTTTTAAACATTAAAAGTAAGTAAAGAAACATCCAAGTTCATCCAACATATTCTAGCACACTTCATCATCAACAGCATAGACATTCCATTCCAATTCAATCATCATTATCATTCTATTTAACTATAACATAAAGATCAGATTTCTACTTACTTGTTAAGCTCAAATTCCACCTCAATACATCAAGTTAACCTAGTCTTCTATGCAAGCAAGTTCATCACATTTTCAAGGTGAAAATGAGTTGGTTTTTAGCATTAAGATGAAGACAACTATGAGCTAGTTCTTTAGCTATCTTTTCAAAGATAAAAGTATGGTTTTTGTGTAGAAATTTAGCTAGGTTTAAACCAAAATTCAGAGAGACTAGTAGAAGCAATTTCGGTGCAGATACAAAAATGAGGACAGTAGAAACCATCTCTATAGAAACATGCTTTATAAGGTGCTATGTGTCACTATCTTTTAATGACATTTGTCTTTAGGCATGCAAGACATTTTCACACTAAATAAGTTTTCATTTGTCTCCTAGTTATTGGTCCATTTGTCACTCAATAATTGATTCATTTGTCAAATGATTATCCATGCCAAATGTCACTCATTTAACAATACCATTTGTCACTCAATTTATAAGCTTATTCATATTAATATTCTATGTCTCAATTTGTCTTGCTACTTGGCATTTTCCTAGTCCAAATATACATGTTGATTCATCAATATCCTAATTTATAAAAATTAACTCCAAATTACTAATTGGAATCCAATCAAACCATAATTCAAGACGTAACAATTCATAATTCACATCATGGTCATTTTAAACCTTTCATACCCTGGAATATGTCAATTGAGTCCATATACTATCTTTGCATTGTGTACAAAATCATAATTCTTGTGTGTATGATAATGATATGTATGTGAATGAAATGTGTTTTCATAAATTCTCTATGCTATTACTCATGTCCAATGGTCTAGGGTTCTAACCTATGGTATGTTTTAGAAACAGGCTATTACAAAAAGAGTGGGATATACAGGGATTTTTATGAATGTTTATTTAAAATAGGAGCTCCCAAAGTTATTCCTTTACTAAGGTTAGGTGAAGATGATAACTTAATTAAGGATTTAATTAGAGTTTCTTATCAATAGAGACCCTCAATAAGTTAGCAAGGAAAATTATAGAAACTACTATTGTAAGAATATTTCATCTCCTATTCCTAATTTATATTTTTTAAAAACTTAGGGAAAAGCTAATCTCTCTTGTTCTTTTCATAACTCGAGGAGAATTCTAATGTGGGAGAAGACGGAGCAATTGTGAAAAGTGAACCCAATTTAGCACTTTAGGGTTTCAAAATACTAAAAAGAAGGAGATCAATTTGCAAACATAAGGTTAAGAACCTTCCCTCCCATTAGTTTCTATGTTTATACTTGCAGGAAATATCAATGGTCTTAATAGCCTTAAAAAATAACTAATGATTTTTTATTATGTTAATTCAATAAGCTAATAATATTTGACTTTTTGGAGATAAAACTGAAAGTTGTAAAGTGTGTATGCCTATAGGGTTTATGAAGAACTAGAACCTTAATACAAACTATGATGCTCGTCACTATAAGAGAATAGTTATATCTTATGATCTTGAAAAGATTGGTATGCATCATACAAGAATAGTTATAGCTTATGATCTTACAAAGATTGGTATTCTAAACCATACTTCTATAAGTTAACATATACATTTACAAGTTCAAATTATAGTATATGGGAAAGGTTAGATATCCTTTATATATACTTTTGCCTTTGCTTTTCAAAGAACAATCATTTATAATGATCTTAAAAATTCTCAAAGATCAATCAAATAGACATGACTAATTTTGGGGACTTCAATGGCATCATTTTAGCCTCAGAAGCTGAAGGTTTAAAATGCTCTAGTAAATCTTAGATTAAATTAAGATCTGGCCTCTCCAATAGTGAAGTAACAAACCTTAAATTTAAGGAATATTTCTTCATATGTCGTATCAAGTGTAAAGGTGATTAGCTTATGAGAAAGAAGTAAGATAGAGCTTTAGTAAATTATGAATGGCTACTGAAGTTCTAGAATAGTAGAGCTTCTTTCCAATAATTTCCTATATTCCAACCACTCACCTAATAAAATTTATTATTTGTCTTTAACATAAAGAATAATATCCCCATTTAAATTCTTCAACTTCCCATACAATGATGAGGGATTACAAGAAATAATCGGTATAGGCATAAGTATGAATACCCCAAGGTTTGAGGCCTTCAAATTCTATAAGAAACTTATAGGGTTGAAGAAGGAGATTGATAAACTTAGGCTAAGGGTGCATCCTTATATAGATTTAGCGCTTGATAAAGCTAGGAAGCATCATTTATAGAAATTAAAAGAACTCTATAACTCCCCAACTTGAAACACTAAGTACTTCCATAAATCTTTCCTTTCAAGGACAAATAAAAATATAATTTCTTCTTTATTGAATGAAGAGGGTTCTCTAATTACTGATTAGAATGATATTTCATCTCATGCTAGAAACTACTTATAAAACATAATTTTCTCTTCTGTATTAAAATCTTCTTTAGGCTCCTATCTACACTATTTTATACCAAAATTTCTAACCAAGAAGTGATATGAAATCCTTACTAGACATTTCATAATGAAGGAAGTTAATAAGCTTATTTTTAGCCTTAATCCTAATAAATCCCTAAGACCAAATGAACTTAATGCTTTTCTTTATTAGAAGACTTAGAATATTTTTAAAATACAAGTTACTAAGGCAGTTCTATAATTCATCGCTAATCCTGAAACGTTAAAGTAACAAAACTCATATTTGTTTGGTTCTAAAGATGTCAAACCCTTCTTCTTCAAAAGATTTTAAACCAATAACTTGTTGTAACACCTTTTACAAGATAAGTTTTAAACTTATAGTTTATATGATTAAGCTAATTTTGCCATATTTTGTTAATTTTTCACATCAAACATTCATTGAGTGAAGAAATATTAATGAGAATAATCTTTTTGTTCAAGAGTTAATTAGAACTAACATATATAAGGATCTATTAGCTACTGTATAATAAGTATTAATCTATATAAGGTGTTAGCTCAGTGAATTAGGATTTCATTCTCAACTATTTAGTAGCTTTTAGATTCGCATCCTTGTTCATCTCATGAATTAGTTACTATATTACAACTACTTGTTATAGGATTGTTTTCAATGGAGAAGCTTCAAAGTTAGTTAAAGGTGTAAAGGAAATTAAGCAAGGTGACTCCCTATTGCCTTCTTTGTTTAGCATATGCATTAAGGTCCTTTCTAGGCTTACTGAACAATGTAAGGTTAGATAATGGCTTTAAGTTTTATAGGAGATTTCAACTATTAAAGATATTCAAGCTTTCTTTTATTGATTATCTCTTACCATTTTATGCTACAAAATCAAGATCAATTTCTTGTTTTATCAATTCTCCAAATTCGTTAAGTAAGATATAGATTGAGCATAAAGAAATGAGTTATTTGATGGTTTCAACTGTGCAACTCAAACTTCTTTGGATCTTGCTAACATATTAGCTTTGTCCATCAAATCTTGCCTATTTACTTATGTAGGGGTTCCTATTACCTTAAAAAGAATCTTTTATTTGGACCATCATCCTTTATTTGACATGGTAAAACATAGAATAGGCAATTAGAGCAATAAATATCTTACATATACTAGCATATTAGAATTGATCAAATTAGTGCTTAACAACTTCCACATTTTTTAGTCCTCTCATCTCATTCTTTCAAAGAAGTTATGTAAGAACATTGAGAAGCTTTTCATAAACTTTCTCCAGACAGGTGATGAAAATTTGAATACTTATATAAAAGTTAGTTAGAAGAGCTTCTTCTTTTTTTTTTGCCAAAACAAGAAGAAGATTTGAACATTCACTCAATACTTATGGTTAATAAGATTATGCAAGCCAAAAGGATATGGAGAACCCTCATTGACAAGGATTCCCCGCAGGTTAAATGGATTCATGAGCACTAATTCAAAGATAGAAATTTCTAGACACTTAAGCTAGGAGTGATACTTCACGTGTGATACATAAAATGAGTCTTATTCATTCACCTAAGATCAACTGTGAAGATGTATAAATGAAGAAAACACGGAGAATTACCTAATTTGCTATATATTTTATCGAATGAGCTTTTAGACACCAAACTCTTTGAACTTTCTTGACAATCTTTACAAAAGTTACTTCCCATATGTCTTTAACATCCTTCTGTATCTTTCTTAATGCATAAACCTCTTAATTAGTCAAAAAATCTGAACGTTTATAAACTTATTTAAGCAGACAAAAGGAGACCTTAGCAACTATATAGCAACCTTATTAGACCTCCCATCATAGGCCCAATACATATCTGGCTCACACTAATTAGGACCCATTTTCTTCAGTAGACTTAAACCCCTAGAACCAAATCCTTTATCAGGCTTTTTTTTTATATTTAACCATATCAAATTTGATTTTATTAGTCATAAGATTATTAAAAGCATAATTAACTGCTTTCCAAATTAATAAAATCACTAACAATGATAAGGATTCCTTAAAAGTTAAATGGATTCATGGGCATTACTTCAAAGATAGGAATTTCTAGACACTTAAGCGAGGAATGATAATTATTGGATTATACAACAAATTTTAGAGATCAGGGACAACCTATAATCCTTAAGAAAATCAGTATAGTAAAATAGGTATGATAACTAAGGGAAACATGGGTTAATCAGTAACCAACGATTAACAGTTACTAGGAGAGGTTCGAGAACAACAAATCAATGAAATATGTTTAATTAGGGTGTAGGCCGAGATTGAACCAAAGAACCAAGTCCTTATCGAATTCTCATTTTCATCATTTTTTTACATGTTTCTTTAAATTGCTTTTGTTAGTTATTTTAGCTTTATTTTATTTTTTATTTTTAGAATCAAAAAACCCCAAACCTAAATATCGATTAATTTTATTTTTAATAACTTTACACACACTCTCTGTGGGATCGACCTAGACTCACCACTGCTACTGTAATAAGTCTAGTTTATTTTAACTAGCATTACGGCACACTATCACCTAGTTATAGTTGACAATTAGAGTGCACTAGGTCCACTATATCTTCTCCCTAATTTTCAAAGGTTGAGATTGTACTTTTTAGATAATACAAGAGAAACTCTCTTATTAACTGTGGGAATTTTTTTTCCAACAGTAAAAGTTATGATACTTTCTCTATATAGTTTCTAGTTTATTAGCTTAACTTTAACCAACAAGATAAGGCTATATGTTTAGGTCACTCCTCACGGAAATTAACTAGCATAATTTACATGGACCTATTTAAGATATAAGACCTAAGATCTAAGCAGTACATACTAGTGTGGAGAAGGTACTTCTTGTTAAAAATCTCTTTAGTTCTTTATCTAGCTATCAAAAAAAGCATTAGGAACGTAAATAGGATAAAGGGCTCCATATTCCCCCTTCCTAAATATAAATGTAAGTGTTGTTTAGTTGCTTTTGAAACTATAAACCATCTATTCATTTTCTACTCTTACTCTAATAGTTTATTGAGGGATATTTAACAAAGGTGTAATCATGTCTATCAAGAAGTAGAGAGCAGTATAATTCAGTCGACTTCAGTTCCTAATCAGGTTGGAAGGGAAATTCTTAAGTTGCTCAATATATCTTTTGGATACACAATTTACTCAATTTAATAAGAAAGGAACTCAAGTATCTATAGGAATCAATAAATGGAATAACATTCAATTGGTCAAAAGAATATTAATAGACTTGGGAGTTGGCTTTGATAAAAAGTACAAGGCTCATATTCTCTCTTGGAATGTCACACAAGTGGAATATCTAAAGAATCTATAACTACCTTAAAGAATAGGATTTTCTAGTGATTGATGTTCCATTTCTCAGTAAATTAATAGTTAGAACATAACTGAATTTTAAGAGTTAAATTTTTGTCCTTAGGCCTTAACTTAGGAGGTCTCATTAATTGTATATATTGAATAAATAACTTGAGCTTAGCTTTTAAGACTAACACGATGGGGAGCTATCTATGTAACTAAGGCTCCTATCTTATTTTTCTTAAAAGTCAATTTCCAAAAATAAAAGAATTCACTTTGAGAAAAGCTCACAATGAATGGTTTCCTTTAAAAGGAAAAGACTATAAGAATAGAGAACAAACTATAAGAAGAGATAACAAACTTTTCAAAAGATTACTATAAACTTACTACAGGAAGGGATCAAACTACTATACGTATAAAGATGTTGCCACAACACCAAAGAGTATGACTTTCACTAAAAAAATCCTTTAAGTTAGGATATAGACATCCTATGATTTAATTTTCTCGTGAGATTTGATTAAGAAGAATGAACAAAGATTATTTCATCACCAGAATATTAAAGTTCTTGTTTTATCTTCTACAAGTATGAACTTTAGTCTTGAAAGCATGATGTTGCTAATTTCATCAATTTAGAGAATAGAAGAGAAAGAAAAGGATTGAAAATATGAGAAATTTTCTATATGGGGTTAAGGTCAATAAAAAATTGCTCAAATTTTCAAAATTAAATATTAAAAGAACATAAATATTAAAAATGGAAATATAAGCAAAAGTTAAAGCATAACTTGTTAGGTGTAAAAGTAGATGAGCTATGACCTAAATAAAAGTAAAGGTGTGAACAAAATTCTTATAGGCTTTAAATTTAAAAAAAACTACTTAATAGATATTCTAATTAAAAAAAGACATATAGATCGATAGGTTGAATATCGGTGAACAACAATCTAAGCACAAAAATTTGGAAACCTATGGGGAAGTTATTCCTAACTGGTAGGTAACATGAAATCCTAAGGACAAACACTTTCGAAACTGCTAAGGCCCCCCCAGCACTTCTACCAAAATTCGGTAACCTACGGGGAAGTTATTCCTAACTGGTGAGCAAGATGAAATCTTAGGGACAGACACTTTAGAAACTACTAAGACTGCTTCCAGCTTACCTGAGGAAATCTTGGATACTAAAGAGACTATGATTGCTAATTGTCCCATTAAACATTAGTCAAATTCAAGAGCAGAAGATGAGTCACGAAATTATACAACTGAGGAGCTAGGAAAAGCAATCCCAAATAATGATAAGCTTACTAGCTTAAATATAACTTATATTCAATTGGATGCCATCTCCTGAGAGGGTCTGAAGTTGATGTGAACAATGAACATGTAGTCCCTAAGGCTGAAAGTATGATAAAGAATACTCACAAAGGTGATAGAGATGATACACAAATATCAGTAGTCAACTGATGTAGAGATTTTGAAGTAGAGGAAAACTCTAAAGTTATACTTGAAAAACCTAGCAGTGCAAACAATGCTAAAAGTCTGATGCAGACTCCTCATAGAGGAGACAATGATGGCTTCCAAATACCAATAGCTAAATTATGGAGGAAATACTTGAGGAAGGAAGTGAAAAACCTACACAAAGGGCAAAACTCGCTTCATGACACTCGTCATATGGAACATTAGAGGGTTAAATGACCCTCTAAAAATGTCTATGGTAAAGGATTTAGTTAAAGACAAACAACCTTACTTAGTAGGATTACCTGAAACTAAATTGAAAGAACACCTTCAATCTAAGGATTTTGGTCGCACGTCATAACACTACCAAAATAAATAGACTAAAACTATAGCTAGTGGTAAGTCTAGGTCGATCCCACATAGATTAATTCTATTTACTTTCCTAAATTCTACGTATATGTAAAATGGGGGGTGGGGGGTGTTTGGTTTGATACAAATTAGAAAACAACGTAAAATTAAATATGTAAAAGTAATTCAATCTAACAATAGCAAAGTGATAAAATTGATTTATGAATTGAAATTCAGTTCTTTTCTTTAATCTCGTTCTAAGCACAATTTCATATAAGTCATTGAGTTATCGTCTTTATACCTCTCTTTAAACAATTGATCATGAAGAAACAACAAGCTCTGTTAATTCTAGTTTTTCTTTATGTTGTAGTTAATTAAGAAGAGCTTGTTAATTAATCCTAACTATCAGATAACCTAAAAATAGCTTTCTATGTTTAATCGGACAGCTGTAATACGATTAAGAAAAACATGCCAACCTAAGCAGTGACCACACAAACTCAAATTATTTAACTTATGTTACATTATTCCTAACGATTTAACATTGTTAGTTGCCACATATGACTTCAAACACAACTATTACGTATCGTATTCAAATTCTAGCAATATGTTTTCATGAAAGTTGATACAATAAAGCATCAAAAGAATTCTTACATAATACTCAATCATTAATCTCAGGATAACGAAATCAGTCCCAAAAAAGGGGAAAGAAAATAATACATAATGACGTATGCTTAAATGTCCTCTTCGACATCAATTGCACCTCGGAGCAGCGTTAAATTGTTTAGCCCTCCATCTTCTTCATTAACATCAAAGAATCAGCTCCTGTAGCCTCCACTCTTGTTGGAAAACAAAAAGAAAACGATGAAAAGTGCGGTCTCTCTATTGCTGTCTAAGTTTTTAATGTTATTCTTCCTTGAAAATAAAAGAGAAAATGATGATGAATTGCCTCTTCACAGCTATAGTGTTGCACCACTCTTGTCCAGGCACCTTTCCCCAACTGTCATATTATTCCATCTTCAAAATCCCAGAAAAATTGGTGGTCGAACCCCTTTTGTCTCTCGGTTCTATCACTTGCAGCTGACACTCACACCTTTTATTTTTTCAGCGTCCTTGCCTTCACACCCTCTTGTTTATTATAATAACTAGGTTAAAAATGATAGTGTGATAGGTGTTAAGTGAGATGTCTAACATTCCAGCTAGGCATGTCAGAAAATATTTGTCGTGAGGGCCCGAATGGGCATGCTGGTGCCTCGGCTGGTGAGGCTCGAAAAAGACTTATGGCCTGTAGGTGTGCCAACACCGGTCGACCTGTGGGATGGCCCGTGGCTTGGCCCGTCTAGCCCCCCTGGGTCAAGGGGCACCCATTAGGCCTTAGTCGGCCCAAACTTTTAATATATTTTTAAAATTTTTAAGACAATTTTAAAAAATTTTAGCTGTATTTTTTAAAATTCATAAATTATAATATTTTATTTTATTTTTCATATTTACATAATATATACATTATGTATTTATAGTTTTTAAACTTTTTATTTTATTTTTCATAGTTATATAATATATACATTATGCATATATGTATTTACATTAATCTTAAAATGAATTAATCACTTTATTAATCCCAATGTATCAATTCCAAAATAATATATAAGTAATTCAGTTATAAAATAAATAAGTATAGTGTATTACATTGAAAATAGCTATTATTTTATTAAAACTAGAATACATTTTATAAATTCTTTTGATTTGTTTTTATAAAGTATTTATTTCAATAAGTCAAAAATAGCTTTTTTTCACTTTGTTTCTAAAATCATTATATTCTAATTAATCTAAATTTATATAAATTACATTCAGAATTTTTTCTCCTATCTAAATTCTAATATTAGAAGATTCATTTCTACCTAGCTAAGTCATTCTAATTAAAATTTTATTAAGAGTAGTTCCTTAGATCCTTAATGGAAACCTTGATATAAGATATAAGTAGTACTTTAAATCCTTCTTGACCTTGGTGTATTATAAGCATGTCATATATGATATATTCATATTTCATAAAATTAATAAAATTTTCACCTTTTTTCTTTTTAATATATATATTATCTGACAACTTTAAATTATAACAACATATAATTAATTACTTATGAAATAATAAAGTTATTAAAATGCATGTAATGGTATGATTAATTAGGATATTTAATTCAATTAATTTTATATGAAAAGTTAATAAGTTAATAGTCATAGTTAAATTTATGAATTATATTAATTACAAATTTTTATTTTTTTAAATTATTTATTAATTATGTTTAGAGAGAATTGATAAAACCAAATTCATGTTTCATAAATTAATAAAATTTTCACCTTTTTTCTTTTTAATATATGTATTATGTGACAACTTTAAATTATAACAACATATAATTAATTAATTATGATATAATAAAGTTATTGAGATGTATGCAATGGTTTGATTAATCAGGACATTTAATTCAATTAATTACAATTTTATATGAAAAGTTAATAAGTTAATAGTTATAATTAAAATTATGAATTACATTAATTACAATTTTTTAATTTACTTAAAGTATTTATCAATTATTTTTAGAGAGAATTTATCAAAACCACATTTATGTTTCATAAAATTAATAAATTTTCACCTTTTTTCTTTTTAATATATGTATTATGTGACGATTTTTAATTATAACAGCATATAATCAATTAATTATGATATAATAAAGTTATTAAGATGTATGTAATGGTAAGATTAATTAGGACATTTAATTCAATTATTACAAATTTATATGAAAAGTTAATAAGTTAATAGTTATAGTTAAAATTATGAATTATTTTTCTTACAAATTTTAATTTAATTTAATTATTTATTAATTATTTTTAGAGAGAATTTATAAAACCAAACCCATGTTTCATAAAATTAATAAAATCATTTTTTAAAAGATACAATACAAAATCAACAACTACATTGAAGAGTGGACTGGAGACTGAAAGAGCGTCATCTGATTCTAATTGATTAAGTGTACTTGTTGGTAAGGTTGTCAATAGTTTGGCTCCAATCATTTGTATGTACAAACATTATATTTGGTAATATAATACTTAAAATAAAAGCAATATTTAATAATGTAACATTATATAAAAAGAAAATTAAAAATACCTTCATCTTTATATATTTGTAATAACCTTCTATTGGTCGATTACTTTTACCAATCCCCTCTGTATTAATACATGTGGCTGAAGGGAAAAAAAACATTAAGTAAGATAATATAAAGTTAAATAAAATAAATATAATAAAAAGAAAAGAATTTACCATCAATATCTTCATTTTGTAACCAGCTTTGAGTACACATAAGAGCTTCCACAGCGTAATAATGAAGTCTATCACGATGACCAGTAATGACCCAACCACTAGCAAACTCTGAAGCAACACTCGATGACGGAATATCTAACAAGTCCTATGAAAAAGCTTGAATGATCGAATAATTATGTCTAGACGTCTTCTACCATAATAGTATTTCGAATAACTCACCTTCAGTTTCAGAAACACATTGATCATAAATATATCTATCAAACTCCATTGTACCATAAGATATCCTAGCCCTTTTCTCTTTCAAAAACTTTGAAAGAGAATCTGTCGATAATGAGGGAGAAGAAAAGTTGAACTTGAAACTGAAGTATGCGTTGAACTTAAATTGCCTGTATCCCGATTATGAGTTTGTTGCATTCTGGCTTCATAACAATGAAACAATTGATACCACAATTGTTTCATGGCATGTACACGTAAGTTGAACTTGAACTGCCTACATCTTGATCATGAGTTTGTTGCATTCTAGCTCCATAATCATGAAACAATTGATACTGTGATTGTTTCATGGTATGTACATGCTCTTGAACTTCACCATTGTATAATACATTATAAATATATTCAACCCTATTCATCTTGTATCTCGGCTACAACACATATAATACTGCAACAATATCTCCAACCTTAGACCAATAAGAATCAAACTTTTCCATCATACGTTGCGCCATCGTCTGAATCACTTCATTGGCATCAAACATCCACAATCCAAAAACATGCTTTATGATGGCCATAATGCTAAAGATATAATGCGAAGTTGGATATTTTGTTCCTGAAAACAATTCACTCCACTTATTGAATAATTACAACATCATAGAAAGTTATTTAGCCAAGCCCACTAGTCCTCTGATGGTATAGAGGTATACTGAGGATCCCTTTTGGCTAATCTAGTACTTAGCTAAGAATATAGGATTACCGACTCTAACATCTTAAAGGTTGAGTTCCATCTCGTAGGACAATTCAAAACCAACTTCTTTATGCAGGGAATGCATAAAATCTGTGCAACATCTTCAAAAGTTTCAAACCTTTTAGGAGTTGCACTCCAATATAAAACACTACTCTGAATACACTCTATAGCTTCCTTTATCGTCTCCAACTCAATCTTCACAATCAAGTTAAGAATATATGCAAAACAACTTATATGAAATAACTTACCTCAAGCCAATAAGCTCCCAACTCGTATCTTACCCTTCAACTTCTCAATCACAGCATCATTTGTGCTACAATTATCGACTATGATAGAGGAAATTTTATTGTCGAGGTTCGCACTCAACAAACAATCTTTCAAGATGTGTGCCAATTTTTCACTTATATGCAGTGTCGACACATAAATGAAACTACCATAAAAAAACACAACAATATAAATCATAAAATAATGAAATTAAGTAAATGATAACAATATTAAAGAATATAAATTACTTCAAAAGTCTATTACATAACTTCTAATCAATATCAATATAATGTACCATCACCATCAGGTAACCCTCCTATTGGTTATCAACTGTCCACATGTTCATTGTTATAGCAATTCGTCCTTGAACACTTGACAATACTCTTAATATTTCTCTCTTCTTCTCCTCATAAATTTTCAAAATATCACTTCTCAACGTATTTCAACTTGGAACTTTGAAATTCGATTGGAGTTAATTGAGAAATATCCTTAATCTCTTGCTTTCAACCATAGCCAATGCATGTTCATCTCCAACAACCATATTAGCCATAAAAATTCTTGATCTATTATTGTCAAAAGTTGTTATGGTTATTTCATTCTTTCCTGTCATAAAGTTAGGGGTCAAAAATGATTGATCTCCTAAAACTGTCTTCCTTCTAGTGTATGATTACACATGTCTCTTTAAAAGAGACACTCCACCTTTTGAACCAGTTCAGTACAACTTATGACAATAATTTCATTATGCTTTTTCAATTCCATCGATCAATGTAGTCTTCTTAAAACGATTCCAAACATCACTTTTATGTTGACTAACTTGACTTCTAATTGAACTTCTATCATCACTTAGTGTCAAAATAGAAGTTTCCACTTCTACCTTCGATATCGGATTAGAACTCTCAATTAAAGGAATATGTTCATCCATCTGACAAACCAACCATGAAACCACTAGATTTAAGTTTCCACAACCAACCAACCAAGCAACCACTATGAGGTAGTATATTAGAAAACAATAATTAAAGGAATTGAACATCTAGCAATTGATTATCTTGATCAAGAAACTAATCAGATATATTGGAAAAATCAATAAAAACATAAGCATTAAAGAACAATTCCTTTAATTGAGGCATAGGGCTATGTTTGAGATCAAATAGAGAAAAATAAAGGAGAAAATAACAATATATATAGATGTATGAATATGGAACAATATCAATAGGTCTTTAATAAGTTTCTCCTTCTTATTTTTTATTTATCATAAGCTGTACATGAAACTTTCAAGAAGATGAAACCTGGACTTTTTGTAATGTTCATATGCCAGTTCACCATTGGTATGGTTAGTCTCACAGCCTAAATATTCAGGAAAACATAGACAAACACACAAGATATGAAGACGATTTGTTCAAGAAAACAAAAATAAGAGATGATATGATGAAGATGAAACCAACATAAATATTTGGAATTTGTATAAAGATGACAAGTTGATTTTTCCTCTGATTCAAACTACCCTTCTTTCATATTTCACAACTCATTACAACTCTTTTTCCTATATATGTGTGTGTGTGTGTGTGTGTGTGTGTGTGTGTGTGTGTGTGTGTGTGTGTGTGTGTGTGTGTGTGTGTGTGTGTATACATACATGTTTGTCTTTCCTGACGATTACTACTTCAAATATTTTTGGAATTTGTATTTCTTCTTGATAAACTATTGTACTACTTACCTGGTTCATAATCATATATTCTAGCACGAAACATTCCTTAGTCCTGTATGCTTTAATTAATGTAATTAAGCTTATACATAGGTACATATAAAGCCTAGGGGAATCCAACAATACTCTAGAAGATGGTATATTTTAAAAGATATTGATACAAAAAAGTTGGCTTTGTAGTCAGTAAGTATAGGTGGTCATTAATGTTATAAATAATAAAAAGACATTATTCTTATAAAATAAATTTATATTGAATAATGATGACTAATAAAAACTATTAAATAATAATCATAAGTAGTTATTTTCAAGATTATATTTGAAAACATCATTGTCATAAACCCTAATTTTTTACATTTAAAGATATGATTACACTAACTATAGGAGAAGATTGATACCCTTATTACACAACCAGTGAATATAACCTTCCTACTTGGAAAGTGAACAACATGCTAATACAAAGAGTCCTATTATACTCTAGGTATACAGCATAACCTAACTCACTAACAATATTTGAAATCATAAGATTAAAAAAGCAAAAGAGGCATTTATAATAACAATGGTGGCTTCACAATCTTGGCACAACATGTCCTTCCCTAATTCAGAAACCAAAGAATCAGCTCCCAGTGAGAATGTTCTTCTTTTCTGATTTTTCTCTTTGGTTCATTTAATTTACTCATTGTCACTAGAAAAAAGCTTTTGTAAATCCGTAAAGCTACACATAGACATCTATATATATTGTTATTTTGGAGATAATGTAATAAACTCAGTTTTAAGGCAATTAGCCAGCCTCTAGTCTCCATCAATCGAAGTTTACCATTCATAAAATCATCCTTTTACATCATATTCTAATCAATACCCCAGCACTATACATGAACATGATGCTTTGAATAATTGCATAGAATAGATTATCACCTTCAAACAATTTCAATTTACAATAACTCGTCCACTCTTAGGAAGAAGGCCACGACTATTAGAAATTTCATCACAAAAATTTCATCAAACATTTAACATGCATACTATATACATGTACAACTATTTAAATCATAACCAGAACCACTCGTCCTCCTCAGTAAAATCGCAACCAAGCAATCTACATTCCTCTCTAAACAATCATTCAAGTTTAAATGTTCATGCATAACACAAGAAAACCAACCTTAACATGTAGATGCTGGTGACCGGTGAGAGTGATGGAGAGACGCAATGCAACCAGCGAGAGCGACAAAGAGGGAGGGTTGAGGGTGATGAAAAAGAGGAATGAGGGTGACGACGGAGGACAGGGAGGACCGAGGGTGGGAGAGTCAAAATTGACAGAGGGTCATGGGTAGTGGTTGGGACCTGGGGGCTAAGAGTGACTCAAAATATAAGAGACAAACAACGTTGTTTTTTACTTGCAAGAAAATGACGTCATTTTGTCCTTATTTTTTGCAACGTTATCAACATAAAACGACATCATTTACTCTTAAAGCAAAACATCGTGTTTAAACTATGGAAGAAATGAGTTAAACTTGCATAAAACAACGTCATTTTATTTAGATGGGCAGGTCATAGGTCACGGGCTAGTCTGACGATTCGGCCCGTCAACCAGTTTCACGAGCCACGGGATGGCCTATGGCCCATCCACCCCCGACCTATGGCCCATGCTTCACGGGCCATGACCCTACCCGTCTTCCTATGGGCTGGGCCAATATTGACATCCCTAATTCCAGCTGTTGTTTTTCTATTCCTAAGCTACGTTCAACACCAAATGAGGTAGCTAGGTTTTCATGAGATAAATGGACAGTTGGCTTGAAAAATGGAACAACATAAGGGGTCTCTTGGTAAGTTAAAGTAATTCTTGTAATTCATTTTGCAACCTTGGTCTTATGGCTATAACTTTTTAACTGTTATAGGTGTGATTTCATGGCTGTACCTTTTAATTGTTAAAGCAATGGTCTCCACTTTTATGCTCTATTTTGTCTCTTTTTCTTTTAATCATTTTCTTCTTCTTGCTCTATGAACAAAATAGGGTATGAACATTGAGAAGATGGCTTAATAAGTATGCTTTCAGGTCACTTTGGCTCCTCACTTCCAAAATTTACCTAAAATCAAATATGAGCTAAAATGAGTATTATGAGCATTTTAAAGAATTAATTACTAAGTGTAATGAATTAAATTTATCAACAATTAAGCACATATCAAGTTCTCCAACACTTAACTTTTTATCATCCTCGGGCAAATCATCAAATTCAAAGTCACAAACCAAAACACTTACTCATAGCCAACATACTCAAATAATCCATTCTATACAACTTTAGAAGAAAAGACTAATAATATATAACATTACAACACATATGCATTTCCTCCTTGATAATTTTATTTAAACATATATTTCTTTTTTTCTCTTTTTCTTTTTCTTTTTCTTTTTCTTTTTCTTTTTCTTTTTCTTTTTCTTTCTTTTTCTTCTCTTTTTCTAATACATTGAAAGAAGCTACATCAACATGGGAATTTTAATGATTAGATATAAAACAGCTCCCAATAATTTTAACTATCCCACATACATGCACACTCCCACACTTAGAATTTTGTACATCCACAAACTCAACAATCACAAATGCTTCGCTAGCTTTGAGGCTTAGGTAGGACATTTGGATAATTTTAATACCATGTAATATGGTGAATACAAAAAAAGGCTAACAAAGCTCAAAGGGGGTTAACAAAGGAAATTTTATATCAATAGGTAGGCTATTTGGCTAATGTAGCTTGTAAAAGCAAAGAATTCCTAATCATTTTCCTAATAATGCATGTGATAAAAATATGATCTTGAATAGAAAATCGAAGCGAAGTTAGGATGTACATGTCATGAAGATCACTTATAAACAAAAAGATAATGAGACTAATATGCATGTGTCAGTCTATAAAGGCCCAAAATCTCACTGGCTTCGTCTACCACTAGTCACTACTCTTCTAAAGATAATGCACATTAACCAATCACAAGAGCAATAGTACACACCAAATTTTTAATGGATTTTTCTTATCAATTCACAAACTAATTATGACTACATAGTCTTAAAAGCAATAAAAAATGAGAAAAAATTTTATTTGTTTGTTGGATTTTGAAAACCACCTAAGAAGTCACATAAGCAACAATTGAGCTCTAAAGCATGCATAAAAGCTAATATCAAAACCACCCCACACTTAAAATTTGCATTGTCTCCAATGTAATATCAAATACAAGAAATGGAAAAGTTAAGGAAAATAGCAATTGCAAAAAAGTGAAGAGATAGGAATCAACTTCCCTTGTGTTGCCTCCCAAGTAGTGCCTTTGTTTACCATCATTGGCACGACTCCATGTTGCTTAATCTTCATAATGGGGGTTTTCTAACCCTTTCACCTCCATATCCTCCACTTGAAATCCTTCACAGAAGGGTTTTAGTCGAGGACCATTAACTTTGAATTTCTTATTTGTCTATAAATTTTAATTTCAATTGCACCATGTGAAAACACATTAGTAACAAAAAAAGGTCCAATCAAATGGGTAAGTAATTTACTTGGGAAAAGCTTAAGTCGTTAATGGTAGAGAAGAACTTTTTTTCCAACCACAAAATCTTCCTCACAATCATCTTATCATGAAATTGTTTCATATTTTCCTCGTAAATTTTTTCATTCTTATAAGATTTAAACCTAAGTTCTTCTAATTCTTGTAGTTGCAGTTTTCATTTTTCACTTACTATGCCCATCTTCATATTGCATTACTTAATGGACCAAAAAGATTTCTTCTCAATTTTCGTTAAAAGATGACAACTTACTAAAATCAGTCGGTATGGAGACATGCCAATTAGTGTCTTATATGCTGTCTTATATGCCCAAAGAGCATCATCAAGCGTTAACTCCAATCCTTACGATTTGGGCTCACCATTTTCTTAAGGATGAACTTGATTTCTCTATTTGACACCTCTGCTTGCCCATTCATCTGTGTATGATAGGTTGTAAACACCTTACGAGTGACCTAATAGCTCTTTAAAAGATTTCCCACCAAACGGTTGCAAAAATGAGTACCCTTATTACTAATCAATCTCGCAATTCCAATCCTAGCAAATATGTTAGACTTGACAAATTCTACAACAATTTTATAATGGTCAGTCTTGGTAACTTTAGCTTCCACCTATTTAGAAAAATAATCCATAGCTAACAAAATGTAAACAAAACCAAAAGAAAAAGGAAATGATCCCATAAAATTGATGCACCATACATCAAAATTTTCATATGCAAGAACTGAAGATAAAAGCATTTAATTTTTGTGGGATAAATGACCTTATTTCTGGGATTGTTCACATGCTTTACACAACATGTATGAATCTCAAAATATATTTGGACAATAAAAAGCACATTCAAGTATTTTTCATAACAGTTTTATTTGGCCCAAAATGGCCACCGTAAGCATAAGAATGGAAAATTTTTAAAATTGATTCATATTCATGTTCAGACGCATATCTCCTAATCACTTAATCGAAACAACACTTCCAAAATTAAGGATCATCCCAGATATAATATTGTGACTCACTCTTTCTTTTATTCCATTTAACTTTACTCTCATTAGGTATCTCATGATTCACTAAATAGTTTACAATATCAACATACCATGAAACCTTAACTTGAAGAGTTAGTAGTTACTCATCCAAAAAAAACTTATGCAACGGTATTGAATCGTCTTCCTTCACAACTCGACTCAAGTGGTCTGTGATTGAATTCTCTACACCTTTCTTATCTTTAATCTCCAAATCAAACTCTTAGAGTAGGACAATCCATCTAATGAGCCTTGTCTTTGCTTCCTTCTTCGATAAATGATACCTTAATGCTACATGATTAGAGTATACAATCACTTTAGAATCAAGAAAATAAGGTCTAAATTTATCTAAACCAAACGCAATAGCTAAAAACTCCTTTTCGTTGGTGGAGTAGTTGCATTGTTCTAGACTAAGAGTTCTTGAAGCATAGTAAATGGCATGAGTCATCTTGCCACATTTTTTATCAATGACGATACCCAAAGAAAAATTTCTCATATTACATAAAATCTTAAATGGTTGACTCCGGTTAGGAGGTTGAATGATTCGTGTCGAAGTCAAAAGTTCTTTTAACTTTTCAAATGCTTACTTGAATCCCTCATCAAATTCAAAGGGTACATCCTTATGTACCAAATGACAGAGTTTTGTTGAGATCTTACTGAATTCCTTGATAGACCTACGATAAAAATCTACATATCCAAAAAAAGAACAAACCTCCCACTCATTTATAGGGTAGGGTAAGTCTCACACAGTTTCTACCTTAACTTTATCAACCTCAATTCCTCTAGATGAGATTAAATGCCCCAATACTATTTCTCGTTCAACCATAAAATGACATTTTCTAGAATTGAGAACAAGATTTGTTTCGATGCATTGTTCAAGTACATAATTCAGATTATCCAAACATGAATCAAATAGATCTCCATAAATGGTAAAATCATCCATAAAGACCTCAACAATATGCTCAATATAATCAGAGAAAATACTTATCATGCATCTTTGAAAGGTGGTTGGGGTGTTGCAGAGTCCAAATGACATCTTTCTATAGGCAAATTTACCAAATGGGCATGTGAAGCTTGTTTTCTTTTAATCCTCCGGGGCTATGAAAATTTGATTATATCATGAATACCCATCAAGAAAACAATAATGAGATCATCCTATAAGTATTTCAATCATTTGATCGATGAATGGGAGTGGAAAGTGATCCTTGGATGTAGCAGCATTTAACTCCCTATAATTGATGCATACTCACCATCCATTTTAAATTCTTATAGGGACAAACTCATTATTCTCATTTCTCACCACTGTAATCCCAATCTTCTTTAGTACCATTTAGACTAGACTAACCCATTTACCATCCAAAATTGGGTAGATTATGCCAACATTGAGTGACTTCAAGATCTCCATCTTTACCACTTCCATCATCAAAAGATTCAATCTTTTTTATGATTCTCTTGATGGTTTGGACCCTTCTTCCAAAAGAATTTGGTGTATACATGTCGAAGGGCTAATAAATTTGATGTCAAATATGGTCCACCCTATAGTTGTGATGTGGTCCTTAAGCGCTTAAATGAAATTTTCCTCTTAAACCTTGGTTAAGTTCCTTGCTATGATTACCAGAAGTGTTTCTCCTTCTCCTAAAAACATATGTTTCAAGTGCTCAGGAAATTACTTTAATTCAATTGTAGGTGCCCACACAACCGAAGGTAGAGATTTGTATTAGATATTGGCAGTTCAATATTTGAAAATACATACTTTTTGATATTGGTTGCAATGATTGCAATGCTAGAACCATTTCTTCCATTTCATCTGTAATGAAATTGAGAAAATAGAATGAACACCACTAGGGTACCTCATTGCTTAAAAAATATTAAAGTGAAAATTTTCACCATCAAACTCAATAGTCAATGGTGCTACATCCACATCAATTTTGTCTTTGATATTTTAAAAAATGGTTTTACCTAAAAGGATTGGTGTAGAATTAGATGAAGGCTCTCCCTATATGTTCAACATATAAAAATTGGCTGGAAAAACCAATTCGTTGACTTACACTAAAACATCCTCTACAACCCCTTCAGGATAAGCATTAGATCTATCAACCAATTAAATTATAATATGAATGTCTTTCAAAGATCCAAATTTTAATAAAGTGTAAATGGAATATGGCATGACATTAATTGAAGCTTCTAGATCTAGCATTGCCTTTTCAAATCTAGTATCACCTACTTTTTAGGGAATGGTAAATATACTTGGATCCTTACACTTTGAGGGAAGCTTTCTCTGAATGACTACAAACACATTTTCCCTCATGCTTACTTTCTTTTCTCCTCCCAATTTCCTTTTTGACATGCATAACTCCTTGCGAAATTTGGCATATCGAGGAACTTGCTTATGGAATCAATTAGAGATATGATTACCACTACCTTTTTAAACATATCCAAAATCTCCTTATCTTTCTCCTCTTTCTTCAATTTAGCAAACTTGTTAGGAAAATGAGGCAAAGTATTAGTAAAATTTTTAATCACAAGAGATTGAGAATTTACCTTAGTTCCCTTTTCAGCTTCTTTTAGAGACATTTCAAGTTCCTTTCCATATTCTTCGTCATTGCTAATAACAGGACTCTTGTGTGGTGCCTCTATTTCTTTACCACTTCTCAAGTTGATAGCAGCTACATTCTCTTTCAAGTTCACAATTGTTTGAGCAAGAAGCTTACTTGAATTTTGATTCTCCAATTGACTCAGCGCAATAGCTATATGACTCAATTGATTCTCTAGATTTTGAATGCTCTTGTTTGTTGTTGGAATTAGACGGTATTATTTTGGAGTTGAGTGGTATTTTGAGTGAAAGTTTTCATCATTTCTTCCAGTAAAGGTCCCAAACTTGATGTTTGTGCTTGCCTTTGATATGGTTGTTGGTAGTAGCCTTATTGTTGTCCTTTTTGCCCATAAGTGTTGAATGGAGGATTCTTCCATCTTGAGTTCTGTGGATAGGGGTACCTTGGATTCCTTTATAGTTGACAGAAAAAGGTTCCAAAAGTATTCACTTGTTCCATGGATGTCTCTTGTAAAGTTGGACACATATAAGTGGGATGTCCTACCATTGTGCAAATTCCATATTCTTTGACTTGTTGAGTACCATTTATAGCCATTTGACTCACTAAAGATGTTAACCTAGCTATATGTGGCTCCAATGTAGTAGTACTAGCTTCACTGACTTTCAATGGTTAGGGGTCCTCTTGAATGTTCAATTGTTGAGAATTAGCAGCCATGCTGGAAATCAGATTTTTAGCCACGATGGGTGTCTTGTCAACTAATGCACCTTCGCTTGTTGCGTTTATCATACTTCTTTCTTATGGAAAAAGCCCCTTATAGAAGTATTGGATCAAATTTGTTCGCTAATTTGATGATATGGGCAGCTAGCACACAATCTCTTGGAACACTCCCAGTCGTCATATATTGTCACCCCATGATGTTGTTGAATTCACATATTTCCTTCCAAGTATTCGTAGCTCAAAAAGCAGGAACATATTTCTATAAAAAAAAAGTCTCTGCATCTCATTATAGGTGGTAATTAATCCTGATGGCAAGTGATAAAGCCAATCCTTGGTAATGTCTCCCAATGAGAATAGGAATGCTCTCAATTTAATTTGTTCTTCTTATATCCCAACTGGCTTCAAGATAGAACACACCATGTGGAACTCCTGAAGATTCTTGTGAGGGTCTTTACCTGGCATATAAAAAAAAGTAGGCAAAAGATGAATTAGACCATATTTAAACTCAAAAGCAACATCAATAGTAGGAAAATCAATACACAAAGGTTGATGGTTAAAATCAGGAACAACTAATTGCTTAAGAGTGTGATCATCTTTTTGACCTGGCATGTTATAATCAGTTTTATAAATGGAATCACTATAATAATTAGAAAGTAAATCTAAAAATTTTTGAATTGCTAGTAACAAATCAAGTTTCCTATCAGATGATGACAGATCCTCGAAACTTTGTGCAACTTGTCTTCTTGCCTTGCGATACTTTCTTTCAAGTTCTGGATCAATTTTCAATTCACCATGATGAGAAGATTGTTTCATACACCATAACTAACCAAACAGGAAAAGAAGTTAATACAAATATTAAAAAATTTTAGAAAGGCAAAGGATAGTAATCACCAACAACAGTGCCAAAAATTAGTCGCATGCCGTAATGCTACCAAAATAACTAGCCTAAAAGCATAACTAATGGTAAGTTTAGGTTGATCCCACAAAGATCAATTTCAATTACTTTCCTAAATTCTATGTCTATGTAAAACAAGGTGTTTTGGTTCGACATAATTAGAAAACCACGTAAAATTAAATATGTAAAAGTAACCCAATCTAATAATAGCAAAGTGATAAAATTGATTAATGATTTGAAATCCAGTTCTTTGATTTGTTCTAGGCCTAAGCATAATTTCAAATACATCATTGAATTATCATCTTCACACCTCTCTTTAAACTATTGATCGTGAATTAACAACAAGCTCTAATAATTCCAGTTTTTCCTTACGTTGTAGTTAATTAAGAAGAGTTTGTTAATTAACCCTATCGGATAACCTCTAAATAGATTTTTAAGTTTAATCGGATAGCCGCAATATTATTAAGAAAGACATACAAATCTAAGCAATAATCACACATGCTCGGATTATTTAACTTATATTACATTATCCTTAATGATTTAATACTGTTAGTTGCCATATAACACTTCAAACACGACTATTACATATTGTATTCAAATTCTAGTAATAGGTTTTCATGAAAAACCATTCAATAGAGCATCAAAAACATTCTTACTGAATACCTAATTATTATTCTCAAGATAACGCAATAAATCCAAAAAAAGGGAAACAAAACGATACACAATAACTTATGCTTAAATGTGCTCCTCGGTGTCTATTGGACCTCCGAATCTGCGTCGAGTCGTTTAACCTTCCATCTTCTACATCAACATCCAAAATCAGCTCCCATAGCCTCCACTCTTGTTTAGAAACAAAGAGAAAATGATGAAGAGAGTGATCTGTCCACTGTTGTCTAAGTTTTTCACGTAATTCCTCTTTGAAAACAAAAGAGAAAATGATGATGAATGGCCTCTCCATAGTTGTACTGTTGCTCCACTCTTGTCTAGCCACCTCTCCCCAGTTGTCATGTTTCCCCAATTGTCACATTAATCCATCCTCAAAATCCCAAAAAACTTCATAAAGAATAAAATATTGGAGGTCTCTCCACTGATGCATTAATCCTTGTCTAACCCCTTTTTTCTCTCAGTTTTATCACTTACATCTGACAATCACACCTTTTTTTCTAACACCCTTGTCATCACACCCCCTTGATTGTTATAAAAACTAGGTTAAAAATGATAGTATGATAGGTGCCTCACATGAGATGTTTAACATTCCAGCTGTTGTTTTACTATTCCTAAGCTATGTTTAACACCAAATGAAGCAGCTAGGTTTTTATAAGCTAAATGGATAGCTAGCTCGAAAAATAGGACAATATGAGTTGTCTCTTTGTAAGTTAAAATAATCCTTTAATTCATGTTGCAGCTTTGGTCTCATGGCTATAACTTTTCAATTGTTACAGCCATGATCTCCACTTTTATGCTCTATTTTGTCTCTTTTTTTTTGTCTTTTTCATCTTGCTCCATCAAGACAATAGAGTATAAATATAGAGAGGATGGGTCAATAAGCATGCTTTCAGGTCATTTTAACTCCTTCACATTTGAAATGTACCTAAAGTCAAATATAAGCTAAATTGAGTATCCTAAACATTTTAAGGCATTAATCACTAAGCGTAATGGATTAAATGTAACAAAAATTAAGCATATATTAGACTTACTCTTTTTTAAAGATGAATTAAAAAGTTTTCTAACCATCTATCCTATTATGATGCTAGAATTATTTTCTTTTATAATTCTGATATCATTGCAATGAGAAAAGTGGAGGAAAGTGATCAATACTTACAAATGCACTATCATCTAATTGATCAAACCTTATCTCACTCATTTATGCTTCAAATTTTAGATTTCAAAAAAGTAGATTTTAGACAGATCTAGTAAGGATACAATCAATCATTCAGCAATTGTGGCTAGTTAGTGGGGACTTCAATTGTGCTTTAAACCCAAGGGTTATAGACGTAAGGAAACAATTATCACTTGGTGACACAAAAGGATCTCTCTCAATTCTTTAGTATGGTAGATTTGCTAGACCTTTATTTAAGTAGAAGATTATTCAAATGGTCGAATAATCAAATAGGGGATATGTTTACTAAGAAAAACCTTAGTAAATCCTACGTGGGTAACTCAGTGTCCTCATTCATCTGTCCATTTTGGTGAAAATCTTGTCTCTAACCATTTCTATATTCACATTCAAGCTATTGCTCATCTTTGAAGATATGGTACTCCCTTTCAATACTACAATAGACTATCTTGAAAATTACAAGTTATTGGAACCAAGAAATATAAGGATTCAAAACTTATCAGCTGATACAAAAGCCGAGAAAGGTAAAAGTTTCTCTTAAACTTTTCTCTGGAGAACAATCAAAAAATCTTTTTGATCTTAAATGTAGACTTCATATTGCTCAAGCTAACTACTATACTGCTCCTACTAATACTAGTTTAAGAACAATTGAGTTGAATGCTCTTCAGGCATATGTACAAGCTCTTAAATATCACAATTCTATACTTAAGCAAAAAGAACAGATGAATTGGCTTAGAGAGGGAGATACCAATTTAATAATTTTTTCTTGCAACTCGACTCTCTAGAAGAAACCAAAATTGCATAGTATAACTGTATGACAGTAATGGTAACCTATACTCTGCACTTGAAAATCTTTTGGCATTGCCGACTAACTTCTTTACAAATATGATGGGCAATGATACTTCTGAGCCTCCTTTTTACAATATAAGGGAGCTACTGTAAGACAATTTTGCTCTTAGTGCAATTTTGTAATTTTCCCTTTAAGTGGACAATTATTAATTGCAATTTTGGTTTGTAAACAAATTATCAGTTAAGTTATGTAATTTGATCCAAATAAGGGTAATAAAGTGGCCCAATAAATGATCTAAATTAATGAGTCAAAGTCCAGATAAAAAATGAATCCTTTTTAGTATGGACCTGGTCCATATCGGCCTTGTGATGGGGAAGCCTAATATGGAAGCTATATAAATAAGTTAAGGTCTCCTATAGTTGCTTATATCAATCACGAGCATAAGGAATCTATGACCAGTTAGGAGAGCCTTTGTTTTAAGAAAACTGTAGAAAGACCTATTCTGTGTCTCGGTGAGGGATTCCTGTGAAGACGGTAGTGGAGTCGGGATCATTTTGGCATCGGAAAGCTCGTTTGAAGTTTCAAAACCAAAATCAGGTACATTCCATATTTCTTCGTTTTTTGCCCATTCGCGTTGGATCCGAGGTACGTGACTAAAGACCTGTTACGTGTTACAACTACTAGAGAGTTCACTCACATCTGATATAAAGGAACACTTAACAACTCCATTCATAGATCTAGAAGTTAAAAATGTCCTATTTGGCTTGCACCTTATAAAGCTCCAGATCCTGATAGGTTTTCAGCTCTATTTTTTCAACATACCTAGTTAGTCATTGGTCCCTTATCCATAAAACCTGTTTAGGAATACTTTTCATCTATTAAAATGTTGCATGAGGTTAATCACAAATACCTTTGTATTGTGCCAAAAAAGACAATTCCTTTGACTATGGTTGATTTTCAACCAATTGCTTGTTGTAACACTCTTTATAAAGTGAGTGCAAATCTACTACAAGAAGATTAAAAATAGTACTGAAGGATGTAGTTAACATCTCTCAAGGAGCTTTCATTCCGAAAAGGAATATAGGCGATAACATTCTTCTTATATAGGAACTCATTTGAGAGTATTCAATTGATAAGAGAATCAATAGCTTTTTGACCAAAATTAATTTTTTTTAGGCATTCGATACATTCAGCTAGACGTTCATTCAAATATGTCAAAAAACTATAAATTTCCCAATCACTTTTGTGCAGTGGATCATAAAGTGCATCTCATTAGCCTCTATCAGTGTTTTAATCAATGGCCTACCTTCTAAAAAATTTCGAAATACTAAAGGGATCAAGCAGGTGGACCCTCTATCCTCCTACCTTTTCACTATTGCAATGGGAGAGCTGTATAGATCATTTAACGATATCCTTGCTTCTAATGGAAGCTTCAAATTTTATTATCAATGTGAGGTTAACCGACTCAGACACTTACTCTTTGTAGATGAACTTTTTCTTTTTTATAGAGCTGAACCATATTTTTTCAACCTAATGAAGCAACTTTTGGGACTATTTTCGAAATGGAATGGCCTAAGGATAAACATTGAGAAAAGAAGCCACTTCTTATCTTCAGATGTGAGAAATTCATAGGCTATTAGCAAAATAACTAGTATGAGGTTACACCCTCCTTCCTTCAGATATCTTGGGGTACCTATCACTTCTTCTAAACCTAAATATTCAGATTGCATTTCTCTACTAGAAACAATCAAATGTAAGGTGAATGTTTGGTAAAACTGGTATTTATCATATGCTGCCAAGGTTACCTTAATTGTATCAGTTCTCAATGGCCTGCATTTCCATTGGTCTGCTCACATTAGTTTGTTTAATAAGATAACTAAGGAGATAGACAGAATATTAAAAGCATTTTTATGGTCAAGTTGTACTAAAAATGCCAAGAAAGCAAAGGTTAAGTGGAGCGAGAACACTAAACCAAAAAAACAAGGAGGATTGGACTTAATTTCAGTCCCTACTATGAAGAAAGTTACTGAGTAAGAGGATTTGGCACATGTTTACCAATCGAGATGCTTTATAGATAAATTGGGTGCATGACATGCATCTATGCTCAGATAACTTCTGGAAGCTCTATCCTTCTCATCAGCATTCTTGGATAATCAAATAAATATTGAATATTCTAAGCTTTATCTATCCTTACTTTATGCACAATGTAGGGAATAAGGAAAAAACTTCATTTTGGTATGATAACTAGTCCATTGCTAGTACACTTATTCAGAGAAATGAGCTTCTACACCTACCAAATAGGTTGCCTACCTTTACCAAAGTTTCGGCCATCATTTCTAATGGACAATGGCATAGTAGTTTTTGCGGTTTTTCTACTTTTCAAGAGAGCCACCCAACTAAAGTAGCTTGGTCCAAGCTTCTAAGGAAAAATTGTTGGCCCCCAGATTTTTTTCTATAGTTAAGTATGATTTAAAGGAATTATGAGGTTTTGATGAATTTAATTTTTGGAGTTATTATTATGTTAATGTTAGTAAGATTATATGACATATGTTAATTGAATTAAAGTTTGAAGGTAGTAAGATTTCATAAAGGGCATTTTTGGAAGACCACTTAAGGTTAACAGAACCTAAGCTTATAAGGAAGGGTAAAATGGACATTGTGCAATCATTAAGAGTATAAAAGGGAAAAGAAGACTTGTCTTGCATTAGGAAGAGGGAGAAAACGAAATTAGAAGATAGAAGAGGGAGAAAGTGTCGTTGGACAGAAAAGAAAGGAGAGAAAGAAAGCTAAGCTAGGTTTTGATTTTTCTTAGTCTTAAAGAGTGATTTTGAAGTTGTCCAAGAAGGTAAAAAGAAAGAGGAAGGTTAAAGCTTCCGTTAGAGCCAAGAAAATCATCGTTTGGTGAAGATTCAAGGTAAGTTTGATTTTAATCTTTTAGATTTTTGAAGGGATTTTGGTTCATAAAGCTTAAGAAATGTACGGGTTTAAGAATTCTAGGATCAATTTTAGTGAATATGTCTTGTGGGTTCTCCAATTTCAAACCCTATTGAATGAGAATTTTGTCTTCGATAAAAGGGAATCAAAGAAGGCAAGAGGAGCAAGAGTAGAGGCATTTTTTAGCAAAGTTTTAAGCAAGGAAATTCA
>JAOSBN010118861.1:0-35065 GCA_027563595.1 Erythroxylum suave | reverse complement strand
AATTTTTTAGTATATCATTAATTTTAATAATTATTCATGTATCATAAGAATTTCATACGTGCAAACAATTTATTATTTAATTCCAATTTGCAAATATGTCATAATACACTAATTAATATAGAAAGTACATCATAAGTATATAATATATCAATATGAGTACATAAATCTAACCTAAACGATTATTATTTGTAGAACATAAAAGGTCCACGATCATAACACAAGCATTCCTTAATCGCGGCATATACGGAAATAGGAGTAGATGGAATCAAAGCTCTTATTGGTAGATATTTGTTATGCCATAGCTAGATCAGTGTTTCAATACAAGAAGGCTTGTGTGGTTTAGGTGGCTAATCTTGTTTTGCTGGTGCATGCTTCGGATATTTTCCATAGGGTGGCCCTGGTTTCCTGGGTTCAGGGTAAGGTTTCTCTTTCTTTGGAGGCTCATAAACAGGTTCAAGTTCAAGCTTATACTTGGGCGGTTAGTCGTAAGTAGCAAAAGAGGGAGTGGCTAAAGCCACTAAGCCAAGCAATAACATTAGCAAGCTTATGAGCTGCATGTTTTTATGTTTCTCTACTAATGGTTTCTAAATGGAAAGACATGGTCCGATTTTATAGTGGTTTGATTAGGTTGCTCATCTTCGGAACTCTCCTCCTCACTATCATCTTCATTACTATCCTTCATTTTCTGTAATAGACAAAGGAATTGAAACCCACATAAGCGAAAAGCAGACAACTATGTTTCTTCATTTTCATCCTCAAGTAATTGTCAACTATAAGTAAAAGAAAGAAAAAGAGCCATAAAAAAACAAAATACTAGTTTTCAGGCCTGAACTTAATCATTATTGTTCAATATCCAAAATACATATAAATTACTTCCAGTAGAAAACATGATATGTGAAATGTACAGGTCAATAAAAACCAAAGCAAATAATAAATGAAAAAGTAAAACAGAGGGAAAATGTTTAACCTAATTCGAGTCCGTTGTTTGAGAAAATGATAGTCTTTTCAAACCAATAGCTATAACAGTCTGCAACATTAAAAGAAAAGCGATAAGAAGTTAATAATTAAAAGATGGCACATCGTGAGTCCAAAGTACAAACTACAATGGCTATAAAAGAGCCTAAACATTATTAACCAAAACTCAGTACATATGTAACTATTGAATTGCACTTAAATGGATTATTTTAATACACAAGTAAAATATAATACAACTAAAGCATATGTAACTATTGAATTGCACTTAAAAGTGAAAACACTTGATGTTTTCTATAATTCCTTCCTAATTTAGCATCTTACCCTTCACTACAAGAAAAAATCTATTAGAAATGGCTCATGTATTGGACCCTATGTAGAGAATCTATAAATGCATTTGTTACAACTGATGAAAATTTTGTGATTTGAGACTAAATGACCTATATGAACTTTGCAAACTTAAATGGCAAAACTAGAAATGTACCATGAAATTAGCTTGTCTATAAAGACTTCTACAAGGCTAAATGAAAAATATGCTACAAATACAAAAAAATTAAAAATAAACATATGAATAATAATGTCAACCACCAAATTGCATATATTATCATATTAGAAAAGGAGAACAGGGATGGAAACCTTGGGATTAGAGACTTGAAAGGTTAAATGTTAAGCAACAGATGACAAGAAAACAAATAGCTTACCTGCCCAATACATAAGCCATTTTTGTTGGTCATTTTCAAGATAGCAGGCTAGCAAAAGTAGCAATCAAGCTCAAGAAAGGAAATTAACATGCTTAAGGAAGGTTACTATTAGAGACTTCACAAAAACATAACATATATGCTAAAACCAAGTAGATAGATCCACTAATCCTAAAGACTAGGACATATTTACGTGCACCTGAACATGATTACAAGTATTAGATCGTTTATGTTCTAAATTTATCTCAAATTGTTGGGTTGTAAGTTAACGAAATGAGGAGGGTGAACAAATCTAATTTTTTATTTTCCTTCTTGCAGCACTATTGGCTTCGACGAGCAGCGTGTCTAGATCTGCACCAAGGTTGTAATGGAGAACACAACTAATCAAACATTTGACTCAGATGATAGTGAAAAGTATTTTCAAGTGGAGAATTATAATGGGCATGAATTTGTAGATGATGAGCTTTCAAGGACTATAGGATTGTGTTTGAGTGAAGATGATAAGATCCCAGAGCTCTCTGGTGAAACTGTACCATTGGCAGCTGACGTTGTGGAGTCGTACATTGGTATGGAATTCAATTCAAGAGATGATGCTTGAGAATATTATATTGCTTACGGTAGGAGCATCGGGTTTACAGTGCGAATCCATCATAATCGACATTCTCGAATTAATAACATGGTTATTGGTCAGGATTTTGTCTGTTCAAAAGAAGGTTTTCATGAAAAGAAATATATCTACCAGAAGAACAGAGTTCTTCCTCCACCACCTATCACCAGAGAGGGATGTCCTGCAATGTTAAGGCTTGCTTTAAGAGATGGTGCCAAGTGGGTTGCCAAAACATTCAGTAAATAACATCATTCTTACAAAGCAGATTCATCAAAATCATCATCTAACATGTTTAGCATTTATTGTGTAGGATCTAATACAAAATTTTTTGCAGTAAATGACAATGATATAATACACAACAAATGAAATTCAACAAGGACCGTAAAACAAAGACCTCCCCTAAAAACAGAGCCCAAATTGTGAAGATCAAAAGTTTCACAAAAAAATTAAGTAATCATTTAATTTTTAGTGAAATTTCATGGTCCCACACCATTAAAGAATTTCACAACAGAAAGAAGTGAAAAAGGAGTAAAGCTTGTAACATGAAAAACCCAACAAGAAAAACATAACCAAAATAAAAAATTCTCAGTTAGAATTTCAATCACAGGAATGCATCAACGATACCCAGATTATCACATGAGCAAAACCCAGCAAACAAAACCAGAAACTGATATAAATGCTTCAGAAAAAGAGAAACATACAAAGAGAGAAGAACGCTTACAACATATTAGCATGTCGAATATCAACGTCAAGGACCTTGAGGAAGTCTCTTAAAAAACACCCTGAAGCGAGTTCATAACAATCAATCATCCTGTGGACCGGTGTTAGTAAGGGAAGAAATCTAGGGAAGATATGGTCAAAGAAGAAAACATGGACAAAAAAATATAGTTCAACTGTCTTGTTAGTTACACCAGAATCATTGCGTAATCGCTTTCCTTCTTTGTTCACTACTCAATAGAGTTGAGCTGCATGTACACCATTAGGTCGGCGATTGGCTAAGCACTCAACATCTGCAATCTCAGATCTAAAACGGCCAAACTACTGACTGAACAGGATAGGGTAACATTTGCATCATGTTTCCCTCCAAAAATTTCATTTTAAAGCTCACGAAGGTAGAACGTCAAATTTAAGTAGGGCAACAGTGACATTTTCTTCAACAAAATGTTGCGGTTTATATTTTGTGACGTTTTATTAATAAAACATAGAAAAAAATTTTACAAAACCGCGACATTTTCATAAAATGTCATGAAAAATCAAAACTTTTCGTGACATTTTTTAAACATCACGAAAAGTCTTCACAATTCACGATGTTTTATTAATAAAGCATCGCGGATTGTCTCTATTTCTGGTAGTGCTTCTGTTTTCAACTTGCTAATGGTTCCTTTTAGTTTTAATAAGCACCTTCTATTTTTAAATTGTTTTAATAGGATTCATCATTTAATAGGTTTCATTCTTTTAAGCAGGATCCTATGCCACAAAAGGCTCCTACTGCCTAACAGGCTCTTGCCTATTGAAAAGCTTTATTATCTGATAAGCTCCTACTTTTTTATTCTAATTAGGATATGCTTTTTATACGAACTGAAAGTAACTTGAAAAGGATTTTAGATACACACTATTTACCCCCTCTTGCCTTTGTTTGCTTTATCATTTGGTATTAGAGTGAGGTTTCACATTTTTATGTTTTACAGCACGGGACAAATTATGGAAAACACTTTGAGAAGTTTTGAAGGACAATTCATCTCAAAGCCTCCTTACTTCAATGGAAATAACTACTCATACAGGGAAGAGAGAGTGGCCATATTTCTTCAACCTGTAGTTATCGAAGTATGGCAAGCAATTAAGATGGAGCTACAATTCCTACTTTCGATAATGTAGTAATATTGACTAATGTTAATAGGAGAAATACAAAAATAAACGTTAAGTCAAAACATCACTTAATATGTGCGTTGTCTCCAGAAGAATATGAAAAGATATCCTACTACTCTATGGCAAAATAAATGTGGAACAAACTTCAAGTTACCTTTGAAAGGATGAATGAGGTAAAGAATCATAGAATAAGTCTCTTAGTACATCAACACAAAACTATTGGCATAAAACAGGGGAAGATCATAGATGAATTCTTCGAATGCTTCAACAACGTCATCACGACCTGAAAGAACTTGGGAAAAATATATCCCAATGATGAGCTCGTAACAAAGATTCTGAAATCAACTTCCAAAAGAATGGATAGCTAAGGTGATGGCTCTAAAAATAGCAAAGGATCTAAACATTATTTCATTCGACTAGCTACGAGAAAAGGATGAAAGATCCTCCTGTAGAAAAGGAATGGCACTAAAACAATTGATGAATCAAACGATGATGAAAGTGACACTAAGTGGAAAATAGATAGAGATGACGAATTCAACTCTATTGTCATAAATTATGCCCACTTCTATAAAAAGAAGATGATGAAGAAAAGAGAAGAAAACAAGAAAGCCGGAAACAACAGGCTCTTATCAAAAGGCAACAACAACAATAATAGCAATACATAAAACAATCAAATCGCATACTATCACTACAAGAAGTCTGCACAAGACTAGAATGTCCTCTTCTTCAAAAGGACAAGTCAAAGAATAGAAAATGTAGAAAGTAAGCAATACCTGTAGTCTGGTTAGATGAGGATTTTGAAAAATTTAAAGAAGAAGAGCCAAAAGTAGTCAGCAATGTTTGCTTCATGACTGAATCAGAAGATGATGAGGTATACTATTCTGACTCTGATATTGAAGTTGTCGAGTTGAAAAATGCATATCATAAATTTTTTGATCAGTACAAAAGGTTAACAATGAAGTATTTCAAAGAAGTTGAGAAGTCCAAGAGCAATGATGCATCTCTGAAGAGTAAGATTAAATTATTGGAATTTGTGAATGATAATTTGACCAAGAATATGTCTCCTGAGGTTGACTATAAGGAAAAGGTTTCTAAAAAGGAAATTCTTGAAGAAAGAGTAGCTAAGTTAGAAAATACATTGTTTAAAACCGATTCTAATAAGGTAAGATAGTTAGAAGAAAAAGTCGTCGCCTTAGAACTTGAAAGGGAAAAAAAGTGCTAGAAAGATTTTATCTTTAGAAAAGGATCTTAAAAGTTTCATTAATGGAAGGAAGAATCTTGATGCATTACTTGGTAGTGGTAAATGCATTTTTGTAAGCAGAAAAAGGATACAATGAAAATAATAATATCAGGCCATACAAAAACTTCTTTATTAAATCCAGTAGCAGCTTTAGCCAGGATAGCAGGAACTTGCTAAATGGAAAAAATCATAACAACTACCATTCATCTGTTTTGTGCAATTACTGTAGTAAACATGGTCACAATAGTCATTCTTGTAATTTTTGTAAAAAGAAATTATCTTAGATGTATGTTTGGTGACCGAAAGGTTAAACTACTAACCCAAAAAGGACTCAGGAAAATTTGGGTAGCTAAAATGAGATAATGCTTTCTGCAAATATGTTTCAAAACGAATACAAGGAAGAATCAATAGATATTTGAAAGTGGTTGTTCTAAACACATGATAGGTGAAATTTCATACTTTGACTACATTGAAAGAAAAGACGGAAGTAATGTTGTCTTTATAGAAAAAAATAAAGCAAAAGTTACCAGAATTGGTAAAATTAGTAATTCTAACTGTACCTCTATTAGTCACATTCTCTTTGTTGACAGTTTGAAACATAACCTATTGAGTGTTAGTCAGCTATATGACAAGGGTTACAAAATCATTTTCTAAGCATCTCATTATGAAATTGTTGATATTTATAATGATAATATTATGTTTGTTGGTCCCAGAAATCAGAATATATATTGTGCTCAACTGGAAGACATATCCTTACAAAGTGTTAAGTGTTTTGTCTTTCTAGAAAACGACTCATTTATCTAGCACAGAAGATTTAAACATGCCAGTATGAGGATTCTATCTAAATTGCCCAAAAACGAGTCCGTAAGAGGGGTACTGACCTTAAAGTTCAAAAGCAATCAGGTTTGTAAGGTTGTTTAAAAGGTAAACAATTCAGAAGCAACTTTCTTCCTAAAAATATTTTGTCTACTAACCAACCACTGGAACTTTTCCATATGGATTTATTTGATCCTATTAGGACTCAGATTTTTAGTGATAAACATTACGAATTTGTTCTAGTAGATGATTACTCCATATTTACATAGGTTTATTTCTTATCAAATAAGAATGATGCTTTTGAAGTGTTTGAGAAGTCTTACAAAAAATTCAGATAGAAAAAGGGCCCTGCATCACTTTAATTTGGAGCGATCATAGAGGAAATTTTAATAATATAAAGTTTGAAGAATTCTTTAACAACAAAGGTATAACTCATAACTTCTCTTGTCCAAGGATGCCTCAGTAAAATGCAATTATAGAGAGAAAGAACGGAGCATTGGTTGATATGGACAAGACCATACTGTGAAAGTGGACTACCTCATAGAGACTGGGCATAATCAATACCCACAGCATGTTATATAGTTAACAGATGTCTTATAAGACCTATTTTGGAAAGGACCCCTTATAAGTTGTGGATAGGAAGATAACCAAATGTTTCTTACTTTCGAGCATTTGGTTGCACGTGTTTCATCCTAAATAATGGAAAAGACAACCTTGGAAAGTTCGATGCAAGATCAGATGAGGCTATTTTCTTGGGCTATAGTATCGCTAGTAAAGGATTCAGAGTATATAATAAAAGAACAAAGAAGATAGAAGAATCGATACATGTGGTATTTAATGAAGCACTACCTTCGATAACAACAACTGACTCAGAATGTGAAGAGCATCCTTTGATTCTTGAAAATACATCAGAAAATCAAACAACTCCTATTATACCTTTAGAATCACAAAATCAATAAGGTCTCTCTGAAGCTAGAATAGAGCAGGCTCCTGCATCTCAGTAGGAACCTATGTAACCAAAAACATCGAGAGAATGGAAAGGTCTTGATACATATTAATATATTTTTGGAGATCCTTCTAAAAGTCTAAGAACAAGATCATTGTTCAAGAACAACCTCGTGGCTCTCATCCTACATCTATAACCAAAGCTTGTTGAAGAAACTCTTACTGATGAGAATTAGGTCTCAGCTATGAAAGAAGAGCTAAGTCAGTTTGACAAGAACATCATATGGAATCTAGTGCCTCGCCTACAAAATAAGTTAGTTATTGAAAATTGTTGGGTATTTTGAAACAAACATGATGAAAATGGTAAGGTGGTAAGAAACAAGGCTAGACTTATAGGTCAAGGTTACAATCAATAGGAAGGCATTGATTTTCATGAAACTTATACACATGTTGCTAGATTAGAATCGATTAGAATTTTACTTCCCTTTGCATACTATAGAAACTTCAAGTTGTTCCAAATGGATGTTAAAAGTGTATTCTTAAATTGTTACATTAACGAAGAAGTATTTGTTAGGTAAACCCTAGGTTTTGAAGATGAAACCATTCGAATTACATTATTAAGTTAACCAAAGCTCCGTATGGTTTAAAGCAGGCTCCTCAAGCATGGTATAAGTGGTTAAGTAACTTTCCACTTAAGAATAACTTTAAAAGAGAAAATTTTGATAAAACCTTATTTATTAACATAAAGGAAAATTATTTAATTAAAGTGCAAATATATGTTGATGAGATAATATTTAATGTTATTAATCTATTCTTCTATGAAGAATTCTTAGCATTAATGCAGGGGGAGTTTGAAATGAGCATGATGGGAGAATTATCATTCTTTCTCAGATTACAAATCAGATAAACAGAAAAAGGAATCTTCATTAACCAAGACAAATACACAAAAGAACTCATCAAGAAATATCATTTTAAGAATTCCAAACCGATGGGTACTCCAATGTACACTAGAACTAAACTCGATAAAGACGAAGAAGGCAAAATTACGGATGAGACAAAGTATAGAGGAATGATTGGATCATTACTATATCTTACAAGCTCAAGATCAAACATTATACTTAGTACATGTCTTTGCGCACACCTTCAATCAAATCCAAAAGAAAGCCATCTTCAAACAGTTAAAAAAAAATTTGGTATCTCTATGGTTCTATGGATTTTGGACTATAGTATCCAAAAACTAATTCATTTGACGCAGTGAGCTATTTGATGCAGATTATGCACATGATAAAGTCAATTGAAAAGGTGGTCACTATCAATTTCTTAAAGGAAGTCTAGTATCTTAGTCCTACAAGAAGCAAAATTGCACAACGTTTTCAATGACTGAAGCAGAATACATAGTAGCTACCAGCTATTATGCTGAAATCTTATAGATGAAGAATCAACTACAAGATTTTTCTTTAAACTTTTCTCATATTCCTATATTATGTGATAATAAAAGTGCTATAAATCTTTCTAAAAATCTTGTGCATCATTCTAGAACTAAACATATAGAAATCAAGCATTATTTTCTTAGAGATCACGTTTTATAAAGAACCATTGATCTTTTGCATGTTAATACTGAGAATCAAGTAGTTGGCATTTTCATCAAGCCACTCTTTGAAGATAGATTTTGTGTGATAAGTTTAGACCTTGATATGTGCAAACTCTCTAATATTATTTCTACATGAATATTCTCTGCTACTTATGTTTTCATTTCACTTAATAGGCTCCTTTTATTACAATTCCTTATAAACTCTCTCTGGTTTGTTAGGCTCCTTAGAGTTTAGAGGACCCCTTCGGTTTAGAAGACTCCTTTCAATTTAATAGAGCAAGATTACATGTGTTTTAAAAATAACGAGTCATTAATGGTGCTATTTTAGTATTTTCAAAATGCACGCGCAGTCTAACGACTCTATATACGTATTTGTTAGAAGATACGCAACCAATTATGCTTCCTCTTTTGATCTATACATCTACTCATCCTCTCATGAGATCAACACTCAAGAATCACTTAGTATACCTTAAGCAAACTTCTCTCGTCTTCTATGTTATTCTCTCTACACCTTAGCTCTCTACATTGCCCCCTTTTTTCTCTATCAAACTTGTCCAAACTTACCTACAATGGCAAGAACAAAATCAAAAGGACAGAAGAAATTTTTGGCCTCAACTTCTAGCCATGATAAAACACCTTATCATGAGCAAACCTTTGCTTTTGATTCCTCATCTTTGACTCCTATAGTTGGTTCTCTAGACACTACTACTAAACATCCAAACTTTAGAAATACCCAGTCAGGAGACCCCAAAACATAGGAAAAGGAAGATTGTTGTTATGTTATCTCTAGATTATCTTGATTTCTCTTAGAATAACAAAGAAGAAACAATTGAAAAACAATATGCTTTTGAATTAGAAGAAGAAGAAGAAGAAGAAGAAGAAGAAGAAGAAGAAGAAGAAGAAGAAGGATAAGAAAAGAAACAAGAAAGCAAAGAAGAAGAAGAGACTTTCAATAAGGGGGAGTTACTAAAAGATGTGAGATTCCATTTACCTATTCTCTCACCTACCCATTCCCCAAATCTTACGCAATTCCTAAACTTGATACAAAAGAGAAGAAAGTGCTTGAAGTACACTGGGTAATGAATGATGATGCTTTAAATGAAGTGTTATAGAACAAGCTCCATAAAAAGAGACTACTGTGGTAGAAGAAAAAAAAAACAGACAAGTTAAGAAAAAGGAAAAGGGAAGAGAAAAGAAAAGGCAAAGAACCTGTGGAAAGGGAAGAGAATAGAAAAGACAAAGAACATGTCAGGAGGCATAATTCTAGACATTTTGTGCCTCCTCACATGTTCGATGATATTAATATTCCTCTCTCTACTTTCTTTGCTGTTGTTGGGTAGGACAATATTTAGAATTTAGATGATAAAATGTGTGATGAATTAGTCAGATGTTTTTACACACATATGTAAAAATAAGAAATTGATGGAAAGCTAGCCATCACATCTTAGGTATGGGAATATAAGATATTGATAATAGAGGATATATTAGGGAACATTTTGAACATAGCTCCCAAAGATAGGATTGACCTTTCTTGCCATAAGTGGGACATTGTTGATCTTAATTTGGGAAAGATTGTGGACTTCATATGTCTGCATACTGAAAATGCCCATAAAGGGAGACCTATATTTAGAAAGCTATACCTACTGCCTAAATGCCTCGCATCAATATCGACCACTTCAATTTTTCCATAAGTAGCTCAATAGAGAGATGTAGTCTCCTAGATACCTATATAGTATACAATCTACTAAAGGCCAACAAAATGAATCTCCCAGCAATGATTCTAAAGTTTATGGTGGAAAAGGAAGCCACAAGAACACTACTGGAGTTCTACATTATAAAATGTTGTTAACAAAGATCTTTGCATATTTTGGCGTTCCTTTTGACAACCTAACATGGTATAAACCTGACAAGTTTCATCCCTCTATCCCCTTCTAGTTCAGGTACAAGCTGAAAGAAAATATTTGGGTGGAGAAGAAAATAAAAAGAGTAGCAGACTTTTTAGGTCTTGCCTAAGAATAAAAGTATGAAAGGATACCAGAAATTGTAGTTCCTATTCTAAAACAACAAGTTCCTGTCCCTCCTCAGGACATAAACAGTATGGATATTTTACAGCTGTTGAGGGACATTCTCACAAATCAGGATCAAATACACGAACAAATTGATAGCCTCTAAAACCAAGCCCTAGATTTGCAAATTCTCCTTAGGAAAACTCCTCACTAAGTGTATCAATTTTTCATCTATTTTTCTCACTTCCTCCTTAAACTTTTTTATTTTTTGATAAGGGGAGAGTTTATATGGATATATTTTTTTCATATTTTTGCATATATGATGATATATTTCTCACTGCATTTTTCTCAATGCTACCTTAATTATATATGTGATTGATTATGCTGTTAAAATTGTGAAAAGTTGTGGTATATAAACAATAGGTTCCTTTCTTACGAGACAAGCTCCTTCTATTTATTTCTGAACAGATCAAAGTCACAGGTAGTTTTCAAAATCATCTATTATCTCTTTGAATTTTGAAATATAGATCTATCATTTCTTGTCTTCATCAAAAAAGAGGAGAATGTTAGCTTAAGGTTTATGATTAACGATTTTCAAGATAACTGTACAATAATTCAAATTTTAAATTGGATTCATTTCTTTGTATAATTAACGGTCTTATAATCAAAAGGAAATAAAATCATAAGAAATGCACTTTCTTTCTTGCAGGAAACTTCATTATGAACTTACCTTATTAAAAATGGTTTATCCGAAAAGATCCTACTAATTATGAAGGACCTATTCAGCCCCATGATTACTAGAAGATTTTTGGCAAAGATGACAACAAAGTTATTCAGATTTAAATCCATCCAATTGACTAAAGATCCAAGCGAAGCAACGATTAGTTGAATAAATTGACTATTTAAGGAAGAGTCAATGCAATTGTGAACAACAACTAAAATATACAAAAGCATGCGAAGCAATATTGTCAAAACTCATCTAACGCATATATATTCTTGAAAGTGATATCTTTGTAAAATTTCTCTTGTGTGTTAGAAAGTGAAATTCTGTTGAGAGAGATTAATGAAGCTTATATTGAGCAAACCTCATTTTCATTTGATAACTTGTAGAGGCTAGTAAAATATTACTAGTGTGGATGGTTAAAGAATCTTAAAAAATATTAACATATGAGCTTGGAGAGGCTCGTCAAATTACTACTTGATTTTATTGTGAAACACTCAAGTTGGATACTTGGGGCCTGGACATAGGCTTGGGTTGTAAGTTGAACTGACATAAATCATCCGTGTCCTTCATCTCTTTCTCTCCTTACCTTTATATATATTTCCACATTATATTGTATGTGCATTCATTTCAGTAAGAGGGTCCTTCACTTTTATAATAGGTCCTTTCTGTTTCAACTTGTTGACGATTCCTTTCAGTTTAACAGGCACCTTTTGTTTTGAAATTGTTTTAATAGGATTTATCATTTAGTAGACTACTTTCATTTAAGCAGGTCCTATCCCACAAAAGGCTCTTATTGCAAGCTCATGTCTTTTGAAAAGCTTTATTGTTTAACAGGCTTCTATTGTTTTTATTTGTTAACTAGGATCTTTTTTTATACGAATTGAAAGTAACTTGCGAAAAAAATTTAGTCACATACAATTCACCCACCCACCCCCCTCCCTACATGTGTTTGCTTTATCAATAAATAATAAATAAAAGAGAATCAAATAATGTTGAAGAAAAAACAAAATTATTGAGTAAATTTGATTTCCCGTTGACCTGTTTCTTCTAAACCATAAACCAAGTCAATTTAAGTGTCTTGATATAGGATTATTGTTGAAATTTAGTGTCTCCTATTTTAATTTAAAACTCTCATATTTCAAAAATGATATAACTTTACCTTAAAAGGATTTATAATTTTTAATCTAAGGACTCACAACTTCATTATGATATTCACACGTTACTTGTCAAGTATTACTATAATATGCTCTTGTGGAGTCCTACCAAAGTAGTTGATATCAATGGAAAAGGGTCGCTTACTTCTATTATTTTATTGCCCTATTGTTTCATATAAATGAAAAATACATAGACTTAAAATATTTTGCAAAATTTTAACTTTGATGAAATTTTAGAAGTAAATGATGATCACTTGGTCTTTAATGAAATTGTAGTCTTTTTTATTAAATTAAAAGAATGAATCACATTTAATGAGAAAAAAATTGAAGAAGGAAGAAGAAGACTCACAAGGGAATAATCATAACAAATTAGAGAGAGAGAGAGAAACAATAACAACATTATGATATATTGCTCATTTTCCTATCTGTTACACAATATTTTAACATAAAGAAAAACATGTATTAAATAAACACGTGCTTAATTTGTTCTGGTAAGGTTTTATTTAAACAGTGCATCTTGGATATTGACTTAGTTAAGCTATGTTATCATCTTATCTTACCACTTCTTCTTTGAATTTCCAGCGCCCATCACTTTCTCATCATTTTATTCCATAAAAATTCCTTCACCTTTAAGTTTCTTATCCATAAAGTTAACTTTTGGTAATCATTTTTTAGCTTGAGCAAGTATTCCCAGGTACGATTCTCGCTTCAACCATCTGACCATTCTCTTTCCTAATACTACCACTAGAACATATTATATAGTAGAAAGCTTAGGTGGAAGTTTAGTAAAGAATCCTTCTTACCTCGTGTGAGCCTTTTTAAGCTGGGACACATGAAAGATAAGATGTATGATTGTTCAATTTACTAATGCTAATTTGTAAGCTACTCTTTCCACGTGCTTCAAAATCTTATATAAACCATAATAAAAAGGCAACAACTTGTGATTTATTCTCCTTTGTAGTGAATGTTGCTTGTAAGGTTGTAACTTAAGTAGGATCCTATCACCTACTTCAAATTCCCTCTCTTATTATCTATTTGCTGTTTTATTATGCTGTAGGTTATTTACAAATGAAACTTGGTTATTAGGAGGGTTATCTCCCTATCTCTCAATCGTCTCTAAGTTGAAGTCTCCCACGAAATACGGAATATGAATAAATTGAGAGTACCCATATAAAACCTTAAATAGGGTGGATCATATAGTTGAATGGCAAGTGATATTATACCACTAGTGTGCAAAAGGAAATAATCACTCCACTTGTGAGGATGTTTGGGATGCGCTCTAAAGGCAATCACCTTTAGCACTTATTGTATAAAGCATTTTATGATTAATAAATGCATTTTTCATTATTTCGATGTTCATACGTTTATGGATTTGATGTTCATCTTAAATTGAATTAATAAAGTCCTTGATACAAAACATAACATGGAGGAAATCAATACGAGATCATGATAATGAGATTCCTATCATGTGTAATTATGTTAGTGTCTAAACTTTCCCTAGGCCTAGGATTAATGAAATGGGATATCATTGATCTGGATAGACTAGCATATGTTATATTCCTTGATTAGGTCAAGCAGTCGATTTCATCAGCTATAGACATGAGTTATTTAGAGTTAACATACGAATGTTTACTAAGGTTAGTAAGTACATTGGACTGATCTGCTATAAGACAATCATATGGATATTCTATTCTAGTGTCAATGATAGTCTCATCATAGCAATGGTGCAAGTATCATTTGACTTGAGGTGCTCAAGGATATCTCGGATACTGATCCTATCCTTTGACTCCATTCATCAGTGCCTTTCAGGGGTTACTCATAAGGTGGTAATTAGGTACAACTTGAGGTTTTCGGAGGTAATTGAGTTGCTCATAAAGGATTCACCACTCTAATAGAAGAAGATGATATATAGAGTAATAAGATCTTCAAAAAAAGATCTAATATCACTTGGACTAGATGTAATGTAGTCAGTCTAGTGGGAGTTGACACTTTGACCATACTTTGAACCAAGTGGGATATAGATGGTGAAAGGACAAATTGCATGGCAACATTGCATGTGGAAGGATTTGTAGTTAAACTATTGACTTTTCGGTTAATTGGGGATCATGAAATGTTTCTAGATATTGCTCTTAACTTACTTTAATTAAATGTTAATTCAAGTAGCCAACATAACCAGAAACCTAATGGGTCACACACATAAAAGATTAGAAGGATGGCTAAAATGGTCTTAAATGGTGATTCAAGATATGAGAGAGTGTTTCAGGATTGGATCGCGATGTGATCATAGTGGAAAACGTTGCATGGGATGGATTAGAATCAAGTTTTGTTAAATTCCATTAATGTATTTTATTCATGGTCATTAACTTCCTATAATTTCCATTAGTGCATGCTATTAATAACGACTAACTTCCCATAACTTTCCATAAGTGATGGGGTTATAGAAGGACAAATGGTGCAAAAAATTGGGATGATTTTCATGTATCTTGTGTAAGACACAAAATGAAAAAAAAAAGGCTCTTTTTCTTACACACATACTTTTTCTCTCTAACTCTCTCAAGAGTTTTTGTCTTTACTAGTAAAAAGAAAGAATTCTAGTCATCTCCTTGTCACGTTTCATCCTTCTATCTTTATGTGGACTTTTATTAGAGATGATCTGCATTGATCATTGTGGTTAACAACAACCCAATACGAGAAGATTAAAGAACAAAGGAGATTGTCATAAAGGTATGTAAACATCTTACATTTCATGTTTTTGTTTTGTTTTTTTTTTTTCTATATCTATATGCATGAGTATATCTGGTTTTTGAGGTTTTGTTTTATTTCTACTACATATATTTGATATATACTATGTAGATGCATGATCAGAACCTAACAGAGGAGTATCTCTATAAAAACATCTCAAGAAAGCTTCTAAAGTCTTATTAACAATCTTTATTTGCCCATTCGTTGGTAGGTGATAGGTTGTCAAGTGTCTCAATCTTTTCCTTTGTAATCTAAATAATTCTTACCAGATCTATCTCAAAAATGTCAAATCTTTATCTTGTAACAAATTCAGTTATCCTATGCAACTTAAAGATGTGATTTAGGAATAAATAAGCAATGTCTCCAGTTAAGTATGGATGTTTAACAGAAATGAAATAAAAGAATTTAGTGAACTAATCAACTACTACAAGAATTATTGAGTTTCCTTTCGATATCGAAGGCCATTAATGAAATGCAGACTAAGTTGCCTCTAGCTCCCTTTGTAAATGGATAATGATTGTTGTAATCTAGGATATATAAATGTATCATATTTGTTTTTCTAATAAATAATCCACTTCTTAAATTGATTTCGATTGTCTTTAGCTAATGGAATAATTTTTTTAATCCTTTTTATGGCTTCCATCACCCAAGAGTGAACACGTATTGCTTTATCATGACCCATCTTAATCAATTTATTCCTGATTTGAGTGTCGAACATAACCAGTAACCTACCACTCCTCCCCTTCTACTAGCTTTTTGATCAAATCTTGCATAGTAGAGTCCTCTCCCTGACTCCTTTTAATTTCTTCCATTATGCATGTATGCACCTGTGACATAAACATCAATAGTAATTCTGATCTGGTGAGCCTAGATAGAGCATCCATAGTGATGCAATGGAATAGGATAAATAAACACAATTCTAATCCAAGAACTATAAAATAAAATTATCAATGAGAAAATAAATTTTATTGATAGAGAGTTATATTAATCTCTCTCAAAAGTTGTTTACATAAAACGTAACTCATCTTAGGAAGAGTTCTAAGCAAAATAGGAAATTCTAATGCAACTTAAATTTTTTTTTAGGTAAAATAGGAAACTTTAATTCAACTTAAAAGAGTTCTAGATAAAATAGGAAAAGAATCAAAGAGATTTAGCAAAGTTTGAAATAAGAAACAAAAACATAAAATAAGAAATTATTCAAAATCCTTGTATAGAAAGATGTTGGTATTTCATTTTACTGACATAGAAAGAAATCCAAAGAAGGATGTAGGATAAGGCGTGATTATGTGATATTCAATATACCATTCTACCAATTCAGAAAGAAATCCAGAGAAGAATGTTAGATAAGGTAAGATCTAATGCTACTGAATATCCTATCATGTCCAAGAATTCAAATGCCTCATCATTCACCCCTACTTGTCAAGAAACTCAACCTCGAGTTATTTTTAGCATATCTAAGCTCTGTATCATGAAAGTAAAGTAAGGGATCAGCAAGATTGAAGGTTGGAGAAATAATCCAACAACAAAGGCGTTATCATTTATTTTCCTTTTAATTCTAAATGCTTCATGATGACCTCTAGGATTTTGGTTTCTTGCTCAAGAAAACTATAATTTCATCTCCAACATTAAACACTTAAGTCTCTTATACGTATCAACCTTAGCCTTGTACTTTTCATTAGATATTTAATCTTAGTCATCACCTCTACTTAAACTTTGGTACCTTTTTAACTAACTTTGCAGCATTAAGAGCAATATTAGAAGATTTAGAAATTTTAACAAGATCAAGAGCACGATTATAGATACTTTGGAAACGACAAAAATATTACATTGTTCTTGGCAAATTTTGCTTGTGTAATCAAGAAATCCTAACTTTTGGGTTTGCTATGGAATATGCATCTTACCAAATTACCCATAGACCTATTTACCACCTCCATATAGCCATCAATTTGTAGGTATGTACTATTATTATAATTAAAGGAAGAATTAGCTATAAATCGCTCCAAAAGTGACTTAAAATAGGATAATATAATTCAACTTTAAAAAGTTTTATATAAAATAGGAAAAGAATGAAAGAGATTAAGTAAATTTTGATATATGAAACAAATAATAAAATTGAAATTATTTAAAATCCTCATAGAGAATGATGTTGGATATAACATGATCACATGCTATTCAATATTCCATCATGTCCACCTAAAAAGAAATCTAGAGAATAACGTTGGATAAAGTGTGATCATTTGCTATTCAATACTCCGTTATGTCCACTTAGAAAGAAATCTAAAGAAGCATATTGGATAAAGTGTGATCACTTGTTATTTAATATAACATTCAGCCTACTTATAAAGAAATCCAAAAAAATATGTTAGACAAGACAAGATCTCATACTAGTTAACAACTTATTCTATCCAAGAATTCAAATCCCTAAACACATAGCCACGTTCTCCTTCCTACTCTTATGATGAATGTTAAAGTCATAATCTAGGAGTTGAGTTAGCAATGGTTATTAAAATAGAGTGGTAATGTGACCCTTCTATAAATATATATTTAATACTTCTATGTCTAATTTGAATGATGAAGGGTTTTATGCTAAGACATTGTTTTATGGCTTTGACTACATCTAAGAATTCCTTCTCTTATGTTGATAAACCTTAGTGCCTTGTAGATATAATCTTATGCAAAAATGTTATGGGATGCTTTTCTTATGTACTTGATGCATTTGCATCCACCCCCACTGTAAAAGATTTGGTGAAGTCTAAAAGGTTAGGACTGGTGCTATCATAATAGCTATTTTAAGGTTCTCGAAATCTACCTACTCAGGCTCACCAAGAATATCTAAAGAGATGTGCCTTAATGTGTGTTGTTTGCTGATGGCATTATTTTAGTGGATGAGGCAAGAGAGGGTATCAATGTCAAACTAGAACTTTGGGGGATATGTTAGAGTCGAACGACTTTAAATTGAGTAAGACAAAGACTGAGTACTTAGAGTATAACATTTTGGGCTATAGGATCGAATCTAATATTGAGGTAAAGATTGGTTCAAAATTTCTAATGCATAAAGAGCTTTTAAAGTATCTAAGATCTATCATCAAAAGAAATGGAGAGATCGATAAAGACATTGTTCACTATATTAGATCAGGGTGGCTTAAATGGAGAAGTGTACTAGGAGTTTCATGTGACAACAAGATATCACTCAAGCTCAAAGGTAAATTCTATCGTTTAGTGATTACACCATCCATCCTCTATAGGATGGAGTATTAGCCCATTAGATAGGTGTATAGTCATAAGTTAATGGTAGAAGAGATAAGGATGCTTTATTGGATGAGCAACTTTACTAGAAGAGATAATGTCATGAATGTAAAGGTAAGAGACAAATTAAAGGTGGATAATATTAATGAAAATTAAAAGAGATAAGGCTTAGATAGTTCGGGCATGTTAAGAGGAGAAACATTAATGCTCAAATAAGAAGATGTGAGAACATTATACTTAGACATTGTAAGATGAAAAATTGCCTAAGAAGAAATGGCGTACTAGGAGAAGGGCAAAGATCTCAAATAGCAAGGCCCCCTCTTTCTCTTAGGTCTTTTACATTTTTCTTCGAGTCTTATATCTCGTATTTGGCATAAGCATTTAATATATAATACTTCCTAGTTATTTAGCCTAAACATTTCCTTATTTAAACTAAATATTTTTATTGACTTGTTTGATTTATCTATTATTTGTCTCCTTTATTTGTGTATTTATTTTATCTTTTATTTTTATTCTTTATTTTGTTTTATATTTATTATATTTTTTGTCTATTAGTTATTTTATATTTTTAATATACATATTACTTTATTTTTTATATTATTATTATTATTATTATCTTTTATGTATTATTTTATTTTATTTTTAATTATTATTTCTTTATTATTATTATTTTCCATATGGGTCTATCAAAAACATCCTCTCTACTGGTTAGAGGTAAGGCAGCATACTTCTAGACTTCTTTAGATCCCGAGTATTAGCGAGATGTTCATTAGGTTTTTGTTGTTATTGTTTTTGAAAGCTTCCTACTCCTTTTGCTACTAATCCTAGCTCAAAACGGGTGACTTCTTCAACAATATCGTCAAAGAAGCGAGTGATCCCACTATAGCATCTTATAAATCCATGTTAGTAGCCTATAATTTCAATAAAATCCCTCAATTCCTTGAAATATCACTCTCCAAAATTTGTATCTTTAAAGGTTACTTTAAACCTTTTACCAAATACCTTCTGGTGCTTGACATCTTTTAATAAGCTCCTCTTATAAAGTCCCATCATCTCTCACTCACTAAGATTACTCATTTGCGTGTACTTAATTGTAGTGCTATCTTTCTTCCCTAAAGATTGAGACCAAACTATTGATCTTATTACTATCTTTCCTATTAAGTTATAAATACCCTATCATAATTTCTTTTCATTATAGTCAATACACATTTTGCTACTTTAAGTTTCTTATCATCAATAGAAAACTTATACCCTTATCTGTCAATAGTACCTATGGAAACAAGATTATTTCCAAAGCTTAAAAAATAGCAAGCATCTAATGTTCTAACAAATCCATTATACAGGTGGATATGCACTGAATCATTACCTTATAGTTTGCTCTCATATCATCACCCAATCTGATAGTACCATTCTATTCTTTAAAAGAATAAAACTAGTCCTTATTAAAAGTCATATGATAAGGAGTACCAATGTTTATCACTCACTAATTTGCAAAATCATAATTACTCACCATTAAACTTGTTTTTTTTATTTGTCTCCTTTTTTATTTCCATTCTTCTAATATGGATAGTGCCTCTTAAAGTGTCCTTTAACTTTATCGTTAAAACACCAAACAACTTTAGCCTTTAAACTAAATAGTGACTTACTAGCTCATATTTTTAATACCCTTTCCTTATCAAAAACCAAATCCAAATTTGATTAATATTCATATGTCCTAAAGACCTTTTTTTTCTTCTCAATTCCTTAAGACTACAAGGTATCCTTCACATCACTGACAGAAATAATCTCTCTACTATACAACATGTTATCAATGAATTCTCATATGAATTGGGTATAGCTTGTTCATCATCCTCAATTTTAACCACGACACCTTATAGATTCAAGATGATTCAATTAATTTATCGATGAATCTTTCACCTGTGTACAAATGATTCGTCAATGATCTCTTCTAATACTTTCTTTCAAATCATTTCCATAATAAAGCAACATTAGTTTCATTAATTGCCTCTCTTAGGACCTCATTACTCAAACTTAATACCATTATACTATGTGCTCTTGACAAGATCTCTTCTTAAGCAAAAGCGAGAGCATGAACAAAATTCAAAATGGCTTGTAAATTGGTGAATGCAAACATCTAGGTATAATTTTAAAACAAACAGTGAGAGAAAAACATTATTAGGTGAAAAAACCAATAAACAACTACCCAAGCAAAAGTTTAAATTTTCTACTTTAGAAAAGGAGAAGAAAAGAAAAGCAAAAAATCTAGCTAAGTCGAATATATAAATGACAACCTAAGCATATCAAAGAGCAAAAATGAATAAAAGAAATATCCTTTATAGCAAATGAATATAACCTCTTCACATGATGGTAGAACATTTTACGATACCACATTGCAAAAATATTTTGTAAGACCTTAATAATTTTTTTGATTCATATGACTTTGTTGTCATCTATCATGGATTGATTTTAAGGTTGATTTAAAAGCAAAATATCATCTTCTAAAATTTAGTAAATTGGCGTATAAAATAATGTCACACTTTATTGTAAATCAGTTAGTATCCTTCTTTTATCTTTGGATTCAATTGCAAGGAATATTATTCCAATTGTTAACCTTTTTTTAAAAAAAAGAAGTTATTCCAATTATTAATCTTGAATTTTAATTTTAAAATTCTTTCTTATTTCGAATATTTTTACTATTTACTGTTTTTAATATTTTAAATGATACAAATGATTTTCATTGTTATTTATGCAACAAAATAATAAAGTTAAATTTGTCAAATTTATTGGTTATACACATTTATATCATGCTGAACTTTATTTTACAAAAATAACGTTTTAAAAAATAAGAATTTATTATATAACCAATTAGGAGAATTTGAGTGATTTTAACAGTCCAAAGACCTTCCTAAATGGCAAATGCAGAAAGGGCTGCAACTCTTTTATAATTTTGTTTTAGAGCATTTTTATAGGTGGTGCCTTCTTTCTTGAATTCAGACTTCAGGACGATCTTAGTTTTGGTAGTGCTAATTTTTGGACACCAAATCAGCTATGAGTTAACAACTTTTTGAAGGATCGTTATTTCCAATAAAGGATTACAATAACTTAATATTTTTATGGAATAAACTTGTGCTTGGTAGCCATTGAACAATATATAAAAGGTGCAGGTGATTGAGAAAAAATGTTTTAGAGCCAAGATAAACTGAGCTAACTAGCGAGGCCTAATCTCAATAATACCACCTATGTGAAGTTGTTGAGTGATTGATGAGGGTAGCTCATTATTGGTTTCAATTGAGAATTATGATTTATCAATTGTGATTGGCTTCAAAATTTAACATTTATAATTATTTAATCATTTTAAAAATTTTATTTTGACATTCAATTTTTTAAAGTTTTCAATTAATGATTAACCTTTTTTAAATTCATATAACTTAGATCACAACATTTTTTTAATTGATGTAGCTATGAGCACAATCTGGTGGACATACCATATAAAAAATATATCATTTTGAGCAGAATTCTTTGAATTTTAATAGGTTACTCCCTTGATTAAAAATTTTAAAATGTTTGATATTAAATTGAAAATATCATTAAAGATTAGGCATTGTTAAATATGTTATTCCTAATTTGAAATGTGAGTGTGTTATATATTGTACTTAACCATCGTGCTGCATGTCTAAAATCTATTTGTCATTAAAGCATGACTCCTACTAAATGCTACTAAATGTCAGAGGTTACTGCAAACTCTATAAATTAGCTTAATTATGTTAGACAAAAATAGGTAATTACAAGAATCTGAAATGCTAACTTAATATTTATTCTCAACAGAAAGAAGCCCACAATCCAGGATCCTTGTTTTTCTAACAGGAAAACAATATTAACATCTAACTTTATTTGTCTCCCGGTTATGGCAGCTATAAGCCTCGAAACGAATCCAAGTTCTAAAACACAACGAGAATCAAAAACAGAAAGTGTTGACGAAATGGAAAAGATTTAACACTTAAACCCATCTGGAACTTTCTTCCCACAAAAACTAATCAACATTTCCAGGGCAATTGGAATGTCAATAATATGACCCATGATATTAGCTTTGATGGCTGTGCAGAGGCAAAGCGCAGCTTCAAAATTGCCGAGAGGACCAAGTATGTTACAGCAAGGGCAGTTTGGAGCAACAGCATCATGATGTACTAAACCATGCGCTATATCTGAACATACAGAGAACTTAAGGGTATCCCTAGGGCACTTATTATGATTATCGTACTTTAGGGATGCTGATGGCGATTGACTATTTGTAGAGCTCACCAAGGTGAAGAAGAAGAGGTTGAGAGAGAGGAGAAGAGCTGTTGAAGCTAGTGATTTTGAAGACATACTGTACAGATTAACCACCTTGGGTTCAGAAACAATTTTCTTTGTTGGTGTGAGATAAAGCTCGAGAGGTGAATTAAATCTACTTATAAAGCTCCAGAGGTGAATTAAATCTACTTTCTGATTAGTACTTGTTCTCTTATATAAGTGATATAGAGAAGTGAAAAAGGTTTACAAAAAATGTGTAATAGCTTCCTCCTCCTTCCCGCGACGGAAAATCTCTAAGTAATTTGACTACGAAAATGTTGAGAAGGAGTGGCTCTAATTAATTCTTTTAAAAAGTTGTTAAGCTAGCAGAAGTTTTATACATTTATGTATCCAAAAATTAAATCAATTCCGAAACCTTGTACTTCGTTTTCATTAGGACAAACATCAAAATTGTTAACATAATATCTTGTTAATCTTATCATTATAAGATGTACTATTATCTTATTCTTGATCTTATTATTATAAGATATACTCTTATCTTATCCTTGATGTGATAAGATTGTATAACATAAAATTAGAGATATTTAGTTAGACAAATTATATACAAATACCCTTTATAAATTGAATTGTATACACGAGATATAAAAAAATTCTTTTTTCCTTTCACTTTCTACACAATATCAGAGGTCAAAATTCTAGAGGTTTCTTCATTCTTTTTTTCTCACAACATTTTGTTTTCGTATTATGAGTTTCTAAATTTGCTTCAAAAACAATTTTTCATATATCAAATTGTTCCTCTTTTCAAGTAGACTATAATGGTGCAAAAATTATCTTCGAAAATCTAGCCACGCACAGTTATGCGTTAGGAAAAGTTGTTGAAGTCTGAAACCCTAGTTGTAGGTGGCTGGAAGAAGGAGAAAGGCTAAATGATGTCATTTTAGAACCAGCAAAATGAAATCATTTTAGTCCAAATGACAACACATCATAAACCCTTCGTTCTTGGCCATGTAGTGATAATGCATTGCCACGTCAATTAAACGTCATCCTATATCATTATTACATATCATATTTGTTATATGTGTCTTTTTCTCCTTTCTCCACATGTCTTCTATTAGTTCGATGTCGGTAACCGTTTTCACTACTTCAATTCGACTTAGATCAGTTAACTTTAGTTTTGACTAGTCACTTCACTTTTATTCCACTAAGTTTTTTAATAAACTAGACCAATTTCTAAAGTTTTGGGCCATTTTGAGGTTAGATTGACCAAATTAATTTCTATAGACAATTTTCTCCATTTGATTGTCTTTTCTTAAATATGAATATCTTTACACTTACTTAATACATTCTAAACCCTATCAATGTTACATTTGGTAGGTTAAACTATGATTTTTGGGCCGAGGAAAAGTGCAGTTTTCTTAAAGGAAGGCTCATATGGTGAATTGTTACTAAAGACATACCAAAGCCAACTAAATGGCAGGTAAGAAGAGGAGAAATTTATAGGGAACTTGGTATTTTAGGATGGAATGAATCATCAAAATATGGACATGATTTTGAATACATTTGCTAAAGTAATCAAACTAGATTTTCAACACTTGGACATAGCTAAGGAGGTGTTTTAAAAAAAAACATTACTCTATATCCAATTATGCTAATTGTTTTAGCTTTGTCGAAGACTTCATCAGTTGTAATACCAAACTGGCCAAACAATCTGTAGTTATGTCTCATAACCGTAAGAACTTCGGATCAAATTGCACTTGGAGATCCTATATGCATAGCCTAGTCTTACTGTAGCCACCATTTATGAATCTTCATGATCATCAACATATCTGGCATTTATTGATGACCGTTTGAGAGGAATTTAAATCTATTCGCAACTCTCCATAAAGGTTCCTTATCAACACTTGACACTATGATCAAAGAACTAATTATAGAAGTGATTAGACTCAATGCACTTAGTATTGAAAAACCCAACCCACCTACTATTGATATTCTTGCTACATATACCTTATCCTCAAAATATTCTCATAATTCAGTTAAGAAAATTTATAAAGGATCCTACAACTACTGTAAAAAAATATGGCCATCACATCGTTAAGTGCATAAACGACTTCAACAAAATTCTTGACAAAGTAATTCATCCAAGCCCCCTTAACTTGCTTACTGCTACTATTGTTGCCACAAAGGGTCCTATAAAGAGTACTTCTCCCAAATTCTCCTTAAAAGATCATACTCTTCTCTAACAACTTTAACCTGATTCTAGTATTGTCTCTTTATTTACCTTATATGTCACAATAGTTACTACATCCTCATAATACTTTGATTTTGTCTATTGCAATTATATGAATTCTGATTCTTCTATTTTTTAATCTTCATAAACACCATCTGTCCCATACATTGCTCACGCTATTGACAATTCCACTATGCATGTTCAAAATATAGATGCTACTCAAACACCTAAATTAGCCTTACCTACTACTTTTCTTGTCCCCAAAATGTGTTTAAATCACATTTTTGTTGGTCATTTTTATAAATTTCGTATTGAGATATCTTTTTCAAGTTGTGGTTGTACTGTGTTAGATCCACAAACAGGCAAGATCTTTAGGACAGAGTATAAAGTTGGGTGAATTTTTTAGCTTACTTCCCTACATCTATTGTCAAAAATTATTATTGGACTTGTTATATATCATTTTTGGCATTCTATTCATGGTCATATTTCTTCTCCTATATTTAAGTTTTAGTGGTTTTTTAGGTCCTGTTAAAAATGAATACTATGATTATGTTTCATTTCAACTTTCTAAAAGTCATACTTTACATTTTTCTCTTAATAATTATATTTCCTGAAGACCTTTTGAAATAATTATTATGATATTTAAGGTCATTCTCCTCATTATACTATGGGTGATTTATGATACTATGTGATCTTTGTTAATGATTTTTCTTATTATAAATGGATCTCTCTCATGCGTCATTGGTCTGAATTATTCTTTGTTTACTCTCTCTTTGCTAATATGATTCAAACTCAGTTTTCTTGTAAAATTAAAGCATTTAATTATGATAATACCATGGATTATAAAGATACAAAATTTACCCAATTTCTTATCCAATAAGGTACTATTATCCAAAGGTCTTTTCCAGGTATCTCTTAATAAAATAGACATGTAGAACGAAAACATAGATATGTATTTGATACTGCTTGAGCCCTTTTTAAATCTTCTTCCTGTCCATAAAGCTTTTGAGGAGAAGCAACTCTTACTACTATATGCACTATAAACAACATTTCTCCATATGAATGTCTATTTAATAGTAAGCTTGATTATCAAGCTCTTAAAGTTTTTAGTTATGCTTGTTTTGTTCTTTTATAACGTTATGAGTACACCAAACTAAAACCACAAGCATAACGATGTTGTTTTTTAGGATATGATATAAAACACAAAGGGTACAAATGTTGGGATCCCTCTTCACAAAGACTTCATATCTCTTATCATTTAACTTTCTAGGAACATAAAAGTTTTTGACTCTATCAAAATTTCGAGTCAATGACCCCCACATTAATTCTTCTATAATCCTAATAAATTTGTTTTTCCGAACATTTATTTTATAGTTTGTTTTATAGCTCTTGCAATCTAACTCTAGCTACACTTGATCCCACTATATTTTCTCTAACTGTGGATTTGTCAAATTGACCACCTAACCATCCCTCATCAGATAATCTCCCTCCACCACTAATACTTCTTCATACAAAATGTGTAAGTTAACCTTTAGTCCACCTTTGTGACCTTTATGTTTATTCCACTATTGTCTCCCTTTATGAACCTCGTTCATATTACTAGGCAAGTTTTGACTCTTTATGGTAGCAAGTAACGGCGGAAGAAATATAGGCTATTACTTACACAAATAATTGGAACTTGGTTGACTTATCTCCAGATAAGTTAGTTGTTGGTTATAAATAGGTTTATAAAATGAAGACTCAAGCGAATGGATTTGTGGGAAGATACAAAGCTCACCTTTTTCCTAAATGATTCACTTAAGAACATGACATCGATTATGAGGAGACCTAGCTCAATTGACTTCGATATACATTTTTATTGCTATTGCTGCTAGCAATCAATAGCAGCTATTCCAAATGGATGTCAAGAATGTTCTCCTTAATGGAGATCTCATAAAAGAGTATACATGCAACCTCCTTCAAGGTATGATCATCCTCCTAATAAGGTTTATTATTTCTGCAAAGCCTTATATGGATTAAAGCAAGCTCCTCGAAGCTAGTTTGCAAAATTTAGTTCCACCATTGAATAGCTTGATTTCAAGTCAAGCTCTTATGATCATGCCTTATTTCTTCATAAAACAGATCAAGGTTATACTCTTCTCCTTCTCTATATGAATGATACGATAACAAATGTTGATGAAATATAGGGTATTTCTTCCCTTAAGTCTTTTCTCTATTAGTAATATGAGATGAAATACTTGGGTAATGTAAGTTATTCTTTAGGTTTTAAGATTTCCTTAAATGAATCTAGATAATATCTATCACAAGCAAAATATGCTCTTGATCTTATCTCTCCAGTTGGCATCACTGATATTCTTAGGTTTTAAGGTATCCTCAAATGAATTTGGATACTATCTATCTTTTATCGATCTTTGAACTACAAATTCCATCCTGTTCCATATTATTAGCCTCATTAATATCGCTCTATTTCCACTTCCTCATTACTAGTAAATTTGATTTTATTGTCTTCCAAGTCCTGAAAGCTTGTGGTTAGAATCTAAGTAGTGCCTTTCTGAGGGGCTTCTTTACCCACATATCAAGGAAACCAACCTACAAGATATATCTTATATATATGAATGTACAATTTTAGAGACATTTTTAAAAGTGTGTTTGTTAAACATAGTATATTCACTAAGGTAGAGATTGCTGTGTATAACTCATATAAATAGCTACAATCTTGAGGCATTTATGAAAAACTACATGTTTCTTTTGGAAATCTTTGGGACAACAAGACACATGATAATGTAGCAAAAAATGTTCTTATTAAAAAATCAGATGTGAAGATGTGAGATATAACACAATTAGGTTAGTATGATGAAGATTTTTCTAAAGAACAATATGACCTAAAACATAGGTATGTTTGTATAGAAAAGTAGAAAGATATATATAGTTTCAGATACTAGTTTGCTAGAGTCCATATTTATATTTTAGAAAGAAATAGTGAGATACATGGTTTAGGACAAGACCATGTTTGTAATAAACAGCCTTATCAGAAAATACATTTTTTTATGGATTCAAAATCAAAATGAATTTTAAGATTTATTAAAATTAGGCTTAAATAAGGTTGGGCTTCATAAAGAGAAAGTTACATAGAGTTGTACCAACTAGAGTTTATATGTAGTTTTAGTTACATTACTATATATATTTGTAATCTTCATCAACACTCACTTTGCATAGGAGAGATGGCAAGGAGGATATCACTATTGCATTGTTGGCTCACAACCAATACAGGCTTAACATCGATGAAAGCTCTAAAGTTAAAGGGTTATATAGAAGAGAAAATCATGATTATAGGAAAAAGTAGGGGAAAGATAGCTCGTCAAAGTAAAGTCCTAAATCATGTATACTCTTACCATTAATAATCGAGATTCAACTATCTTTCAACTAATTATGGTCAAATAGGAGAAAAATAAATGGATGCTATAATATAGTAAATGATGTAAAGTTTTAGAAGGTTAAGAAGTTAAGTGCTCCTAGAAAGATCTTGTTCAAAAAGGATCACATTTCAAAGAATGCAATTTATATATTGAAAAAGCTAGTTATCATAGCAAGCACTATCTAAACTTAATTAATGTATCAAGATGTGGGCATGGATCCAATCCAACTTATGTAAAGTATATTTGTCTAGGTAGAAATTGTTATTTAAGGCTTACATACAAGGATGTGCATATTAAAGGAATTTCTTGAAGTATGTTAATTGAACATGGCATGTTCTCCAAGATGGATCATACACACAAGTGCAATTTTGGACTGTTTACTAAAAGAATGCAAGTATTTCTTAGAATTTATTTGGTGAACACTATCTAATAAATGATCATAAGTCAAAGCATGTTCTTATTTGAAAATTAGAAGCACAAACATAGGTTAGACATAGGTGACTTGGCATAGGGGAGGTATTTTCATAAAAAGACACACTATGTCCATAAACATGTAAAAACATAAAGATAAACAACTTAAGATACAGCATATTAGAATCTATATTCATGTTTTAAAAGAAAACTACAAGATATACAACTTGAAAGACAACTATATCTCAGACTATGTTCTAATGGACAATCTTATCTGAAAATACATTATTGGCAAATTTCAAATTATGAAGAATTCTAAAATTTATTAGAATTACATTTAAGATTTAGTATGAAGTATATTACATAGAATTGTATCAACTAAAGTTTATATATAATTATACTTATGTAGACGTGGAATATATATAAACTCTAGGATTTCATTAAGGAAGTTATTGGTCAACGTTGTTAACTTTTGAAGATATAAGCATATTTAATTGACCATATTTTGGTAAAGGTCTTTTGTTAATTATTTATTTGTTTCTGATTTAAACCTATTGGTGTTATTAACTCGTAGGACCACACTTGTTGCCTTTGCCCTACCCCACCTTTTATTAGTTATGACTACTCCAGTAAAGATGAAATTTAAGGGAGTGTATGAGCTCTTCCTTGTCATCGTTTAACTTAATTCGAAGTCAGCGAACATAAAATCACTAATGGTAAATCGAAAGATATTTAATAACATACCAGGCTGGTGCATGTAAGATAAAGACTAAGCGATTGTCGCAATCACATGGGGATATCAAATGCGCCTTCCTTTATTGGAAAAAGGACGTCTCTTGATGTAGAAAATCTTGGTTTTCGTGCGAGAGAAGGAAATGTATGCAACAGAAAATCCTTTTAAATAATTTAGTATGCGTTGAAATGTTGTGCATGTTAACGTGCTTACTTAAATTAAAGGAATTTTAAGGTCCAAGTGGCTGCTCAATCTCCCCCTATAAAAGGCTTAGCCACTTACCATTTCCGATCACCGCTCTCCAGCAACTTAACAGCTTATCACTGGTGATCACATTTATCAATACAAATCTAGTTGCTAACAGAGCTATCACGAAATGGCCTCAGGAGCTCCAACCAAATCAACTGCCCTTCTCCTCTCAGTCCTTCTCATCAGTAGCTTGGCCATGTCGACAGATGCTGCATGCGCTCTTGTTGACCTCTCGGCCTTCATTCAATGTGCACCTCTGACAGTCCCTCTTTATCCTAACGCACTTGCCGCAACGATCAATCAATAAATCCTTCCCCACTTGAATGAATCTATTAGGAGTAATAACGAGTAAATATTGGCAGCAAACTAAATCATCACAAGTTGCCCCAACAATGCACAAATCAAAAACCAATCTCAAAATACAATAATTATTTAACGTGGCAAAAACTCCTTCGGTGTGAAGGATAAAAAATCACGGGACCTCTCTTGGTCCAAGCAAATGAAATCTACTATCACAAATACTGTCTTACAGAGATCAACAACCACAATAATCTAGGAATCAAAGGCTCAATCTCATATAGCGACAAATTAAAGTAGAGAACTACACTAAGAGAGCAATCACAACAAAGGCTTCTATTCTGACAAATTCTGGAAAAGTTCCAGTCGTCCAAATCCAATCATCACTGTTCAAAACAAAGAACAATGAGTAAAGAACATGCTCACCAAAATTCAGCCCGGTCAGACAAAGAATGAAAAACCAAAATCAGAATATGGTAAAGCTCGTCAGTTCTAAAAACACCTTGAGACCAATCCAATTTTGCATCCAAAAAAGTCAACCTCCAGACCTCGAAACCAAACCACCGTTCAGAATGGAGAACAATATGTCTTGAAACTGTATACAAAAAATGAGACCGATCCAACAGTGAACGACTTCCCAGTTGCCGGAAATGTAAAACAGGTCGGGTGAAAAATCTCTCCTTTTGTGAAGGTTGAAGGAAGAACAAAATCTCTCTCTTCTCTCACCCTTGACAGCTGCTAAGATATTTTGGTTTTAATGAAAAATACAAAAATTAACCCTAATGGGTTAAAAAGAAACTGGGCTTTAACAAATTTATGGGTTTTACCACATAGGAGGGAACCCAAACCCAAAAATTCTCCCCCTTCCCGACTATGTGGAGGAGGTTGCCAAACCGGCACTTAAACAACAAACTTCAAACTTCATCCTTGGTAGAGCTTTTGTGCACATATCAACACCATTATCATCAATATGAATCTGTTCAAGCTCAACAGACTTAGAATCCAAAACATCACGGATCCAATGATACCTCACATCAATATGTTTGGATCTACCATGGAAAGTAGGATTCTTACCTAGATTAATAGTACTGTAGCTATCACAAAATAGAATATACCTCTTCTGTGTAAACCCGAGCTCATTCACAAGCTTCTTCATCCACAACAACTCCTTACATGCTTCAGTGGCTGCAATGAATTCAGCCTCTGTAGTAGACAAAGTAATACATTTTGCAACCTAGATTGCCATGCCATAGCTCCCCTTACAAAGGTAATCAAATAGCCAGAAGTAGACTTTCTTAAATCAATATCTCCAGCCATATCAGAATCTGTGTAACCACAAAGCATAGGCTTTTGAGTCCCATAACATAGCTTCAAACTTGAAGTGCCACGGAGATATCTTAAAATCCACTTTACTGCATTCCAATTAATGCTCCTTTCCTGGATTAGAAAGAAATATACTAACAGTACCAACTGCATAAGCTATATCTAATCTAGTACAAACCATGACATACATCGAACTTCCTACTGTAGATGCATAAGGAACCTTTTGCATGTATTCTTTATCTTGCTCACTGGAAGGAGATTGCTTCATACTCAATATAAGAGATGGAGGAAGAGGTGTACTTATAGCCTTAGCCACAGCCATATTGAACTGATGTAGTACCTTCTCAATGTATTTCTCCTGTGAAAGCCATAACTTCTTACATTTTCTGTCACGAATGACTCTTATGCCAAGAATCTACTTTGCTGGTCCCAAATCCTTCATAATAAAGGACTTGCTCAACTCTTTCTTCAAATTTGCAATTCTAGAAGAGTTAAGACCTACAATAAGCATGTCATTAACATATAACAACAAAATGATGAAATTATTGTTAGAAAATTTTTGCACAAAAACACAATGATCAGAAGTAGTCTTCTTGTAGCCTTGCTGGACCGTAAAAGACTCAAACTTCTTATACCATTGCCTTGGTGCTTGTTTCAAACCATACAAGCTCTTCTTTAATTTGCAATCATAACTTTCTTTGCCCTTCACCACAAAACCTTCAGGCTGCTCCATATAAATCTCCTCTTCTAAGTCACTATAGAGGAAAGCAATTTTTACATCCATCTGCTCAATCTCTAAATCAAGAGTATCAGTTAAATCCAAAATAACTCGAATTGAAGACATCTTGACCACTGGAGAGAAAATCTCCTCAAAATCAATACCCTTTTTCTGACTAAAGCCCTTAACAACTAATCTAGCTTTATACCATGGAGATGATGAATCCTCTTCTTGCTTCACCCTATAGATCCACCTATTCTTCAAGGCTTTTGCATCTTTGGGAAGCTTGACTAGTTCAAAGGTATCATTATCATACAAGGATTGCATTTCATCTTTCACAGCTACAACCCATTTCGCCTTTTCCTCACTCTTAATAGCTTCTTGGTAGCATTCAGGATCCTCTGCATCTGTCATCAACACATACTCACTAAATGAATACCTAGTAGATGGTATGCGATCTCTAGTAGACCTCCTGAGTGGAAATTCTTGTTCCTCGCCAAATACCTTATATTGATCATCAACTGCATCATTTACAAGAATATCAACCTCATCTGTATCTTGAGTATTATCCTGAAGATCAACCTGATTTTCAACATCAACTGTATCAGGTGTAGGAGCTGAAGGAACTGGATCTAAATCAACCAGACCTTGAATCTGAGGCTTTAATTTTTCCACTTTGCTAATATCTTCAATAATCTGATCTTTTATAAAGACTACATCACGACTTCTAACAAGTTTCTTCTCAACAGGGTCATAACATCGGTAGCCAAACTCATCTTGACCATAGCCAATGAAGATACAATGTCTTGTCTTGGAATCTAGCTTGGATCTTTCATCTTTAGGAACATAAACAAAACATTTGCAACCAAATACCTGCAAGTGGTCATAGGAAGGCTTTCTACCATACCAGAATCTATCAGGAACATCATTTTGCAAAGCAATAATAGGAGTGAGATTGATAACATATGTAATTGCATACAATGCCTCACCCCAAAAACAATTAGGTAGTTTGGCATCCGAAAGTACACTTCTAACTCTCTCCATCAAAGTTCTATTCATCCTTTGTACCAAGCCATTCAGCTGTGGAGTCTTAGGAGGTGTCTTTTGGTGTCTAATACCTTGCTCTCTACAATATGAATCACAAGGCCCACAGTGTTCTCCTTCATTATCAGTGCGAACACATTTAAGCTTCTTGCCTGTTTCTCTCTCAGCATAAGCATGAAATTCTTTAAATGCACTAAGTACTTGATCTTTCGTCTTCAAAACCCGAACCCAAAGCTTCCTTGAGTGGTCATCAATAAAAGTCATAAAATATTGTGCACCACCAAATGACTTTTCCTTCAAAGGACCACACACATCTGAGTGTATCAACTCAAGGAACTGCCCCTTCCTGGAAGGAGGATGATGTTTAAAGGACATCCTTTTCTGTTTTCTAACTAAGCAATGAACAAAAGTGTCTAACTCTCCACCTTTCAAACTAGAAAGCAAATTCTTCTTAGCTAGAATATTCAGTCCCTTCTCACTGATGTGACCTAACCTCTTGTGCCATAAATCTGAAGAGCCACCACTCTCAACTACATTCACAAGATTTGTAGGGATTATAGTTTGTAACCAATACCAGCCTGAAGCTCTAAACCCTCTAGCCACAACCAGGGACCCTTTGTAAACCGTGCCTTGCTCAAACAAATTTGTGCCATATCCATTATGATATAAATTTTCGTAAGAGATCAAATTCAACCTTACATTTGGTGCATGCTTAACATTCTTAAGCACCAACTTCATTCCAAGGTTGGTCTCCACAGTCACAGTGCCAATGCCCACTACTTTGGATATAGTTTCATTACACATCCATAAAATTATAGAATCACCAGGAGTATAGGATGTGAAGAGTTCTGTCCTTGAAGCAACATGGTGTGTAGCACCACTATCAAGTACCTAAAGAATATCATTGCTAGAAACATTAATCATATCTCCATCATGAACAACTGCTAAATCAACTGAAGTAGCAACAGCAACCTAATCATTGTTATCATCATTTCCCTTCTTTTCTTGCTTGCCTTTGTCAGCCTTGTTATCTCTCTTCCACTTAAAACAGTACTTCTTGATGTGCCCCAGTTTACCACAATAATTGCATTCAAGGTTCTTATACCTCAACTTTGATTTACTCCTGCTTTTGCTTCTATTACTATGATCTTGACTTTTGCTGTTACTTCTCCCCCTGCTTTCAGTAACCAAAATATCTGACTATGATGTAGAAGTCCCCTAAGTTCTCCTTCTCACTTCTTCATTCAGTATACCAATCTTCACATACTGCATGGTTACAATACCGTTAGGAGCAGAATTTGTCAAAGATACTTTAAAGTTCTCACAAGAATTAGGGCGTGTATTCAATAACCAAAGTCCCACAATGTCCTCATCATATTTCACACCCACGCTGGACAACTGATCAAAGATACCCTGAAATTCATTCACATGGTCAAGAACTGAGCTCCCTTCTTTGTACTGCAAGCGTATGGCTTGTTTAAGCAAGAATAACTTGTTGTTGCCAGTTTTAGAAGCATACAAAGATTTAAGCTTCTCCCACAAAGTCTTGGCATGTGTATCATTGACAATATGATTCAATACATTATCCTCAACCTATTGTCTAATAAAGCCATATACTTGTTGATGCTCAAACTCCCATTCTTCATCAGACTTAGACTCAGGCTTATTAGTAACAAATACAGGCAAATGCAACTTCTTTAAAAATAGAAGATCTTTCATCTTTCCTTTCCAAGTGTGATAGTTTGTGCCA